>JASDQU011402326.1:28407-43684 GCA_032191745.1 Picea mariana
GGATACTAGGTTCTTCTTCCTACCATTATCTAAGAATATGTAGGCTAATATATTTCTAATCTGGCAGTTTTGTGTGAACAAAGCTTACTTGTTTTTGGCAGAGTAACCTCTAGCCATCAAGATTAGTTGAGGATCCATGGAGGTTGGATTGATTACAACAACCTCTGAATTTAGTTTCCTATCGTTTCTTAGAAAGTAGGGTCTTGGTCACCTTAACTTTGTTGGTCTGCAAGGTGTGACATTGTTCATTTCATTGTTCATTTCAGTGGTTATGTGTTTTTTGATAGGCACAAAACGTCTTTCCATTGGTAGTAGTAGACGTGGAGCTCATTGCTTCCAATATTGTTACGTTGACCCATAGTAGTGGAAAAGGGAAGGAGAAGTGGTTTTTCTTCTGACTGGATTGAGTAATCTGGGGTAGCTAAGCTTCAATCATGGAAGCTCGTTGAAAAGCATGCTCCAATGAAAATATTAGGAAGAGTTCAATATCTTTTTTGTAGATAGGAAACAATATTGAAATAATTTTGATACTGAGGGTATCCTCAAGTTCTTGCACTTCAAGCCTAATGGAGCGCAAGTTCTTGCACTTCAAGCCTAATGGAGAGCTTGATGAAGAGCTTAATGAAGTGTTGGATAGTTTGACCAGGGATTTGTTAGAGCTATAATCATCAAGCTAGCATAACATCTTTGATTAATAAAACTAATTTGTGACAACTGTTTAGATGTGATATCCCCAATAGTCAACGGGTTGAGATATTATGTCCTTTAGTGTAATAAGTGTTCTTGATGCTCTAATCTTGTTGACAAATTTTCACAAACAATTTGCATGTATTATACTAATAGACATTTTGTCAAACATATTGCATGTAATACAAGTACACCAGAAATAGAAGGGTCAATATCTGGTATTTTATTATGAATGAAGATCCGAATACAACAATACAATGGTTGCTATGGCAGTTGTAATATATTAATGGAAAACACAAAATACAAGACAAAAACTTGGAATCATGACATGGCCTCCTCAACAGATGAGATCAAACCGTCCAAGTGCCACAACCTCTCCAAGCAAATCACTACAACCCAAAATTGAAATCAAAACACAAGATGAAGCTCCAATGAAGATTCTAGATGGATCCTCCTCCTTGTCTAGCTGGGGTGGATATTGCACCACCGAAACAAGACCAACAATGGAAGGGTTTTGCTAAACCCTAACAAAACAATGGCTCCAAGAGCACCATACAAGAGATCAATCAAATCATAATGCCAAAGTGAGGCTCTACCCCTCCTTTAATCCTTTCTCCATGCCTTCTAGAACTTTTTCCCTTTTTGACCAAATCAAACATAACCCTTATCCCATTTTTTACTAAATCAAATATGGCCCTTATCCCCCTTTTTCTTTCACTTTAGGACTAAAAGTCACTTTCAATAATAGATAAGTAACTTATTAATATAATGTCACTTTAAATACATAACATCTCCTAACTAAGCGATATTAAATAACCCCTTTTGACTCCCTTTTTCTTCACCGACAAACCACAGAAGTCATTTCCACCGCCGAACAGAGGAATCCAAAAATGGGGACATGACAAATCCTCCATTCCAAAATATTGTTTGTCCTCAAGCAATGCCATCATGATCTGACGCTCCATCAACTGGTATAGACTGAAACTAAAAATGATACCAGGGTCCCAAAGAACCTTGTAAGATGTGAAGCATCCTCCACTCAAGGCGTGGTCCGATAAGGTACTGAAGTAAGAGTCATTCTAAAAACTGCCAACAAGTAAGGCCACTCAGTGTTGAAACAACTCGATCAACCCATCAAGGAATTTCTCTACTGGGGAACTAATCCCGTGAAAGAAAACACTGGCTCTTGCCTCCATGTCAAATGTTGCACTGTCTCCGACTCAAATCCCAAGGTCCCAAGCTATCCTCAGAAAGGACTCATCACACTGTCGTCGCGCCACTCTGATGATAAATATTTGATCCTTCTGTCTAAACTGCATCCTCCCCACTTGCATCCACAAGTTGTAGTGCCTCAAAGGATCCCATCCACTATCGAGGATCATACCCAGCCAAGGTATCTCATTGAAGTCATCTGAACCAACTCTAAAATCAGACATCATAGAGAAGTCTATGTGGTCATCAACTGACAGGTCATCCACTACACCTAGCCTCCAAGTGTCAAAGGGAAAATCCCTAATACTATAGCACCCCCAGTCTACTATAATCATCCAAGCATCATCTGGACAATCTCCCAACATATCGTTCACAAAGTACCTCCATGCGAACACAAGAACCCCATAGATGGTAAAGTTGCTAGGATACCAAACTAGCATGTATGTCATGAAGCACCCTCTACTCATAACACTCGTTTGTAAAGAGCCAACACAAGAATCCACCCGACTTCCCCTGATAATCTAGACAATCATAAGTTGCATAAATTTGGTCAACTCCTCGAAAGACTACTGCTCCCAGCAACCACTCCCAGGCCTCCCAAAATTAAACTCTAGAAAGTCAAAATCGACATTCACATCTCTAATAGTAGTTGAATTGTCAAGCAATGTAATCCCAAGGTCCCAAACTAATCCCGAAAATGTACCACCATGTTGAAGTTGCACCACTTTGATCGTCACTGTCATACCAATGTGCCCAGTCTGCATCCTCATGTCCTCAAACCCCAATTTGATCTCCCTGAAAAGACTGAAACCACCATCTTGAATTCTCCTCTACAAAGGTGTCTCAATGAATTCTATGTCTACAAATCCATGGCCAACCTCGAGCCTGTCCTACCAGATAGAGTAAGTCTCGACCTCCCCTCTACTGACATCCCAAAAATAAAGCAGACCACTTAGTATCATGGCTATGTTGATCATCATTATCTGAATCAATCTATCACTTAGATGAATTCTCGGATCCCACCACCAAATTGGAAGTCTACCACTCCCAATACCTACTAGTTGTTATTGTGCCATATTGGTAACCATCGAAGTCAAAGTGAGCCAAGTTCTCGGTATGTCATCATCTGGTGGAAACCAAGCACTAGGAATCGGATTTGTGCCTACTAATATGTTTTACTCATGTCGAACTACAACAGGTAATATTTTATATCGATCACCGTCAATGTCCTCAAGTAATCTGTGGAGTATGAATACCTCCCTCAAAAGTAGTCATGTTATTTGTGGTGCCTCATACTCATACGAGTACCTAGAATTCCCTACCAAAGGTGAATCACACATCGCCCTCATAGACTCCTCCCTAAGTGTGGACTCAACGAATACATGTGTGTGAACTCCGCAGTGGATAATGCCAGCCACCACTCTGTCACCTGAAATATTTGTGAGCTGATCCAATACAATCTGAATCTCCTCATGTTCTCCGACAACATATCCCAAATGAAAGAACTATGTCATGGTTATAATCTTTCCTACCTCACCCAACTGACTCAGGTGAACCCTTTATGCCTTGTTGACTATATTGTTGGCATTCGAAGATAGCACTAGATGCCACTGCCACTGCCTGCAAGACTGGAAAGTGTCAAATGTGTTGGCCAACCCTAATGGTATGACCAAGGACTCAAGGTAACATCTAAGGGTGATCATGCAGGTATCTTTCTCTCTGTCCCTACTATGATGATATCCCAATCTAAGATCAATCTCCAAGGAATATTCTTCTCCATGAGGCTTGTTCATTCGCTCATCAATTTTGGGTGAACCAAACTCAATGATACGTTTGAAGTACCTATCTATAATTTTCCCTAGGGGAAACATCCCAAAATCCCATTGCACACCATCGTACACCATTGTATACTATTGTAGACCACTACACACCACCGTATCATCATGTATTACCCTGTATCCTATATGTGCCACTGTATCAATCACTCTACTAATATCAATTGATACTGGATCCCAAAGTGATATATCCACATCTGTCCTATACTTAATCCCCTAATCAATTGGTGCATATACTTCCTTGTTTCTCAGTCCACAGGGAATTTGCTCAAGTACTTCCTCTGTAGCTAAGCCTTGATCCAAAAGAAATGACTCATGATCCCTACAATGCAAAACAAACGCATGGTAAAAACCCTCTATGTCAAAACCCTCGTGCAGGATCGTCACAAGTGGCTTCTCCCTCAGATCATGAGTGCCACCCATGCCCTGATGTGTTACTACTGCTAAATATGATGTAGTGTTTGTTGTTTTCAATGATGAAGAGTGTGCCACGCTAAGCTGGTAACAAAGCTCCTCAATCTCCCTTTCCTTGTCTTCAATGAACTTAAGAGCAAGGTCCCTATCCATGAACAACTGCAAGTAATCAAATTTCGTATGCTCTAGTGCTTATTTGATGATGCGTAATTGGGTACTAGTGACTCCATCTGCAATTCCCCTTTGCCTCTCCTCCATATGGGTTTTCCACATAAGGTCTTCAATGAATTTATGAGCACCATCTATCCTCATCAACACCTGCACAACTTGCTCCTCTATGACTAATAATCGGTCCTCCAGTTCATGCAATGTTATTTCATCATCATGGTGTGGGCTATCACACAAGGGATCAATTGAATCACTAGATGATGACGTGTAATGTGAACTATCTTCCTCATACAAGTTTTATGATATGCTCTCATCCCCTTCATTATCATCTTCCCAATCTCTGTCATATTCAGGTACAATCATGCCTGTAACATTATAAATGTCACAAATAGGATGAAGTGTTGCATTCATGCTTGAACCATCCTCATCCTCAACATCATACATAGGGAGATATGTTGAATCCTCAACATCGGTTGGTTGGAATATCTCCTCATGCTCATCACAAGTAGGACAAGATGTTGCATCCTAATTTTCTTCATCCAACACACTAGTGTCATCGCTCTCATCGGTTAGTTCATAGGTTGTTGTTAGGTCTTCCTCTATGCATACATCTTCAACATGGCTAGATGCATCCAATTCCCCCTGTGATTCTACCAAACCCCCATCATGAGTTGAGTTTTCCATTGAAACTTCATCTGGGAGTTTGTATTCAGTTAGAGGTCTTACTGGCTTGCGCAGGAGATTGGCGGATCTTTCGGAGGATGTTATACTTAGAATTTGTAGGTGCGAGGAGGGGTTCTGAGAAACTGCCGACCCTACGGGTTGATCATAGGGTGTCCCACGAGGCCCTCCCTATTTGTCCATCCTTGTCACACAAGACCTCGCTAGACGTCCAGCCGCATCTCAAGAGACCCTCTGCAATTTAAAATTGAAAACCCGAGTTAGGTACGAGCGCTTATATTACTACAATGAGTATTCAGGGGCATCTAGAGACGACATCAACGAGGCCTGTGAGTTAGAGTAGTATACAGCTTGAGGAGGTTTTGGCATCATCACCAGGTTTCTTGATTTTTTATTTGTTAGTAGATATTGTAGTTGCTTGCGGCCAATAGATATGTTGTGTTTAAGAGGGTTTAGCAGTTGTTGTGATAGCCATTAGTGACCTTTGTATTGTTGTGATTTGGGTTCTCATACCATAATAAATATTCCATGTTTATCTTCTCAATTATCTGTGTAATGGATGCATGTGATGTGTTTAACAATATTCCTATTTATGAGACATATGCAAAGTGTTGTAAGGCATTTCTAGCAGAGTGTTTGAAAAAATTACACAAAGAGAAACAATAATTTAGACAACAAACATAATATTTCCATCCATCCTAGTTGGGGACATTAAAATGGTATCAGAGCCAGTGATCTTTCTAGCCTGTGTGGATAAGAAAAGATGAAGGAAAATAAGGAATCCATAGAAAAACATTGGAAGGAACTAGCATCATTTTAAAGTATCCAGTGTTGTGGGAGGCATATGCAGAACGCATGGCTTACTGCGACAAGTATGAAAAGCTCAATGAGGACAAACAATCTTTGGGAAGGGAGGATTTGTCATGTCTCCATCTTTGGGTTTCCCCGTTTTGTGGTAGAAGGGACTTTTGTGGCTTGTTGGTGGAGAAAAGGGAGTAAAAAGGGGGTCATTTAATGTCACTTAGTTAGGACATGTTATGTTTTTAAAGTGACATTATGGAAATAATGTAACTTTAGATTAACAAGTTACTTAACCATTATTAAAGTGACTTTTAATATTAAAGTGAAAATTGGAGGAAAACAAGGGTTATATTTGATTTAGTCAGAAAGGCGAAAATTTTAGAAGTTACATTTGATTTGGTCAAAAAAGGGAAAATTCTAGAAGGCATGGAGAAAGGATAAAAGGAGGGGTAGAACCTCACTTTGGCATTATGATTTTATCTCTCATTTTGGAAGTGCTCTTGGAGACATTGTTTCGTTAGGGTTTATCAAAACCCTTCCATCATTACAGTTTGGTTTCAGTGGTGCAATATCCACCCTAGCTAGACCAGAGGGGAATCCATCCAGGATTTCCATTGGAGCTTAGACAAGAGGGGAATCCACCTAGGATTTCCATTGGAACTTTATTTTGGAGTTTGTATTCAGTTGGAGGTCTTATTGGCTTATGCAAGAGAATGACAGATCTTTTGGAGGAGGTTGTACTTAGAATTTACAGGTGTGAGGAGGGATTCTGAGAAACCATGATACAGGATGACCCCTCGGGTTGATCATAGAGTGTCTCACGAGACCCTCATTGGTTGTTCAACCTTGTCATATGTTTCCCTGCTAGACATCCAACTGCATCCCGTGAGGCCCTCTTCAATTTAAGATTGCAGACCCAAGTTAGGTACAAACGGTTGTATTACTATAGTGAGTATTCAGGGGTAGATCAAGACAACATCGACGAGGCTTGGGAGTCAAAGTAGTATACAAATTGAGGAGGTTTTGGCATCATCATTGGGTTTCTTGATTTGTTCTTTGTTAGTAGATATTGTAGTTGCTTGCAACCAGTAGATCTGTTGTGTTCAGGGGGGTTTAACAGTTGTTGTGACAACCATTAGTGAACTTTTTATTATTGTGATTTGGGTTCTCATACCATAATAAAGATGTCATGGTTATCTTCTCAATTATCAATGGATGCATGTGATGTGTTTAACAATATTTCTATTTATGAGACATATGAAAACTGTTGTAAGTCATTTCCAACAAAGTGTTTGACAAAATTACACAAAGAGAGACAATAATTTGGACAGAAAACATAATATTTCCATCCATCCTAGTTGGGGAAATTACATTAGATATTATCTTGGTTGTTGATAAGTTGTTGATTTGAGGATGTCAGAATGTTACTCTAGATATACCACTAGTTGAGGGCTTGTTTCTGTGCACTTTGAGCACCAATACATTCTAATATCCAATCAAAGTTGATTGAGTCATGGAATAAGTTTTAAAGATTGTAGTGTTATAAATTCAGGCTATTCCCGTGAAAAGATCCATCAAAATTTAAGACCGAGATATGTTTAATATGAAGGATTGTTGGGAAATGGGAATTGCAGATGGTATGTTGGGATGCTAAGGTGATTGAGGGAGTTTTTGTTGTTTTTTATAATTTTCATTGTGTTTGTTGTTGTGCATCCATCGTGTGCTAAAACATGGACATCATATCTTGCCACATCTTACTCCGGAACTAGTTTTATTTGTGTTGTTTTTTTTCTACAAGTTGGTCCACTAGGAATCATGAGTTCACTGAGGGGAAACAAGATTTTACTAGAGAATTTCCCAGTGGTGTAGATTTAAAATAATGTTTTTGTTGGGATAGTGTAGCTACACTATGGACAAGCCTTGATGTTGTGAACTTGTTCATCCTTCAATCTTTGGGGGTAATGTCTTTGTTTCATGTTCTCGTGTTCATCATTCTTAGAATCTGTCTTCTTCAAAATATGAACCCCTTATTTGAATTATTTTGGACCTTTCCAAGATTTAGTCTTGGAGCCAAAAAGGCGTTACTGTGATTGCCAAGTCAGTCAATTGGTTGCCACAAATTCCGTTTACTATAATTTTTTGATTTTCAGATTAGCAATGTACATATTGTTACTATGGTAAGTGTGCTCGTTTAACCATAGACAATATAGCAATATTGTCACCCAGCCATAGGTCAAAGCCACCCCCAAGAACCTTGACCTTGATAGATAGAATAATTCCAGAAGAAAAAACCTAGACCCAATAGCCAACCAAGGTAGTGTACCTCTCTCCAGAGCTAGCGTACCAAGAAGAAAGTCCAAATAATAACCAAGAGAAAGTCCAAGCCAAAACCAAAAATTTTCCAGTTGTAGTAGCTGCAGTTGTAGCTCCTCTCCAAACTTGTGCACAACTAGTCTTATGTAGTTGTGAGAGAGAGTGTGTCAAATGAGCTCTAGTGCCCTCTTATTTATAGTCCTCCAAGTGACCTAACTGGGCCAACTTTTACTCCTAGAGGCTAATAAATTAATATTACATTTTCTCTTGAGATGACTTGTCTTCTAGGGTTTGTATCCAACTGTTTAGGGTTTCGCTAGCTCCCCAGAATATTCTAGTCTCATCAAAGGTTACACGTGGAGGTTAATACCTCTCATGGCTACCATAATATCAACACTCCCTCCAATATAGAGAGGTATTAAAGGAAATGGTCTTGAGAAAAAACAGACCATTCAACTGGTAGCATCATCATAGCCACATAGGCTATCTCATGATCAAATCATGAGCACCATCATCAATATTAGTATCATTTGATAGCATCAAGTGCATCATATCTCAAAGCCATACTCCATTTGGGTAATCGGGCATGATGTTGAATAAGTTACTCACTCCACAGACTGATACAAGAATCATTCTTCTAATCTGGATATGCATCCTATAAGAATGACTGTCATGGACCATTTTCCACAGGGAGAATGTATGCCCATCAGCTACTGACTATCCATCTAGATGGAAATCATGTCCAGCACTAGTGATAGTCTTCATAGAAATCATAACAATGCCATCCAATAGAACACAATTGTGTCTATCCATAGTAGTACACAACTTCTACTCAGTGGTACACAACCACTCCTAGTATCACACGGCTACTAACCAATGACATGCAATCACTACCATTGGATCACATCCACTATAGTAGCATACAACTATTGTCCATAGACATACAATCTCCACAACAATCATATCATTTGATATCAACCTGCATTAAAAAATATCATGATATAAAATGAGTCATCTGGTCCATTCTTCCACTCACATCTGTGAGATCTAGAAGAGCATATACCCTCAGAAGGTAAAACATCAGCCATGGGCTATATGGAATATTCTTCCCAAGCTTAGAAGAATAATTGTCCCTAATTTCTGAGCTTGAACCATTCACTATATAGGCCATTCCTCTGGCACTAATCATAGTGCAACCTAGAGAGAATGAGTCTGCCCTAAGGAATGCATGTCTCTGATTGTTGAACCTGGACCATTCCTCCATCACTAATCACACTACAACCTAGAGTGAATGATTCTGCCCTAGGGAATGATTGTCTGGATCATTTCCTATGGAAATGATTGTCTTGTACCAACCTCCAAAACGAACCATTCTTTGAAACTGTGAACTTCAAAAGAATGACTGCCCAGCAAGGCAGACCATTCTACTTGACCACTACTCAGAGTGACTGCCAAGAAGAATTATTGTCCTAGACCATTCCCTTACACTGGAAACAAGGAGAATCGTTGTCAATGGTGCATCAACAATCTATCAGATCATTTTCATTACGAAAATTATTGTCCGATCTTGACCATTTTTCGAACTGGAAAATGCATGTCCATCAGATATCTCAAACCACTTTCCGAACTGGAAAGGAACTGCCCATCCTGGACCATTTTCTGAACTGGAAAAATGATTGTCCATAAATCAACAACATATTAGTGCCCCCTCCCAACCTGGGAGTAATCACTTCCTTTTTCAATAAGGAAGTCATCTCCAAGAGCCCCATCTTGTCTCTTGAGTATGCAAGCTTTTCATCTTGGACAGAGGCTATACCAAAATATCTTCTATCTGCTCATATGTGGAGATATGCTGGAGAACCACTTCTCTCTTCTGGACTTTATCATGGAGAATATAATGCTTGATATCAATGTACTTCGGCCTGTCATGGAACATAGTTTCTCTTAAATATTCACATATCTCTAATCATTACAATATATTATGGTCGAATTCAGAACCTGATCAAACAATCCATAAATCATGTCGTGGATTTTCAAACTGACATAAAAAGGAGGCACTTCTTCATTTTCATGTCTTTCTTCTACTCTTGATCCAAATAAAATGGCTAGGTGATCATCTTGTACGTTTAGGGTATCAGAGGTTTGCCCCGTCTTAAGCATCCTGATGATCTGATTTCTGTACTCGTTATTCTTGATTAATTCATTAAATGGTACATAAATTTTGATCTTAACCATCTCAATTTCAAAATTAAAAGAGGATGAAGTCTTCTCTACCTCTTTGGTGACCATTTCTTTCCTTGCTTCTAATATTTTCATTTGGGGTTCTTCTTTCTGCATTCCCTTTTCTACAGTACCCTTTGCAGCAGAATCCTTCCTAGTGGAGTCCTTTGCAGCTGAATCTTTTTTGGGATGACTTGCAAAAGGTACGTTACTCTGAGCTTCTTTGGTGGGATTTCCCTTTGGAGGGTTTGGAGGTACCTTTTGATTTCGAGGGTTATATTGTCTTTGGAATTGCATGATGACATTTTGCAATCTTGTCTCGTAATCTTCTCTTTCTACTGATACCCTTTCCTCTTCATCTTGAAAAAAGATCTCACTTGCATCCATGAACTGGTTGTGTTCTTCTTTAGTCAAAAACACCTTTGTTTCTTTATCATCGTAGCAGTTCATGTTGTCTTCAAAATATCCATCATAATTTTCATCTATATAATTATTTTGAAAAGGAGGCCTTATTTGTTGATCTCCTTGATTTCCTTGATTTCCCTAATTTGCCTGATCTGCTTGATTTGCTTGGTTCCCCTTATTCCTTTTCTCTCTTTGTCTAATTTGTGGAAATGTTGGTCTCCTTGGATTTATGGGTGGACCATCAGCCTCTTCTCTAAGGTTAGGCCTATTTCCCAGGGCCATTCTCTCCATCATTCTTTCCATGTTTCTCATCATCGCTTCAAATATTTCCTCTGATGTTTGTGATGTTGAAGTATGTGATTTATTCTGAGTTTTGTTTGTGTCTCTGCCAGAATTAGTTTTCATCTTCCCTGAAGCCATTTGGGGGGGGGGTTTACCTCAGCAGGAATTGCATTATAGACCTTTATGAATCTGGATGAAAAATCCTGCACTGTTTCGTCGAGTGATCTCTTCATTTTGTTGTACTGGGTCAACAACTGAAGGGGATTTTTCTTATCCCCCCATTTTGCAAGGAAGATTGTCTCAAAAGCTTCAAAATTTGTGATATTGGCTGGTGGAAGGTCTCTGAACCACTTCCTCACTTCTCCTGCAAGACTTTCTGTAAACAGCCTCATATTCACATCCTCAAAGTCCACCTCTTCCAAGTCTATGAAATCATTAAACCAGTCTAGATGCTTCTGAGCTGATATGTTACCTTCAACATCATATAGTTTGATCCTTAGGTTGTAATCTTGAGGCAAATAATGTAATTGAACAGAAAGTATGAGGGGATAAAATTTGGCTACCATAGCTATTGTGAGGGGTCGGATTGGTTGTTGGTTCTGAGCGGGGATCACTAAAGGCCTGGCAGATGCGGCTAGAATCAAATCTTGGAACCTCTTTTCGTCAAAGATGGTCTCTCTTAAAAAAGATTCAGACTTAGTTTTGAATAGGATTTGCTCAAATTTTACATCAAACTCGAGGTCTTCAATGCTAGTCACTCTGTCCTTGGGAAAAGACAGATATCGGTCTGGAAGCAACATTGGGGTTATTGGCTTTTCTTTTTTTTTACGTACAAGATTTTCAGGTTAAGACATGGGGATTGCAACTTCTGGGTCTGGGTTGCTCCTGGTGTGAATTTTCTTAGAAGCCAGGATTTCTATCTCACACGGTGTGGTGAAACTGGTCTCTGAGTAACGGAGTCACCAAGGTAAAAATAATCTCAGCCAATAAGGTATTTGATCCACTGTCACCCTCAGGGATCAAACTAAAGATTTAAGTCATTTTTCCCAGGGAAGATTTTTCAATTTCGTCCCCGACAATGGTGCCAGAATGTTAGCACTCTGTAAATTGTGTATGGTTGATAGACAAATGACAAAGGTAACTATTTCAACCAGCTTTAGAGCTAAGGAACTAGCCTTCTCAACTCAGAGAGGTCTCTCTCGTGTCACTTGATATTTATTTGGCAATCAATGGCTAGATTTGGTTTGTTTTGGGGGGTTTTAATAAAGTTGTTGGCAATGAAGGGGAGGAACACTCAGGGCTATGGAGTCAAAATTATGAAAGTGAATGAAAAAAATGACCAGCCAGTAGAACTCTCCATAGGATAAGGCTAAATGAGGCAATGAATTTGAGTTATATTTGAATTTAAGTAGAGTGTAGGAAGATAGAGAAAACAAATAACTGCATCAGAGCATTACTGAAATGAATTCTGAATTCGTTAAGAAGAAAATTACATAGTTTAAATTGCTTAAGACAAGAGCATCACAAGACGAATTATGGGCCTTTAACTCTTAAATTTAAATAGAAGAAAATGAAAATGGAATAAAAGATCACAGGAAATACATATAATGAAGGAAGAAAAAACTCATATCACCACCATTAGAATATTTTCATAGAGAATTCAAAGCTTCTGCATATATATTCAATTCAGCTTTAGAAAATTACAATAGAGTTCGAAACAACCAAAAAGGTGCTCTTGCACTTCTGCCAACATTAATTCATTCAAATGCCCTAGTATTTATACAATTCGATTACAATGGTTGAAACTGAAACGTTTCAGCTTCTACAACTGATTATAATAATTTCAACTGAGAGTCTCGGTATATGAACCGGTTTACAATGATTACACAAAAGACGTTTCAAAACTAGGAACAGATTTCTCTGACTGCTCAGATCCTTTACGACATTTGGCTTGTCTTGATCTTCTGTCGAACTTGTTGGTTTGGTGACATCTTGATGTCACTTACTGGTTCTGGGAAAACTGCATTTCGTCTTGCCCAGCCGCACGATTTTCTTCCACTGTGAGTCAGAAGGAATATCGTAATCCATCATCTCCTTTATCAAAATATCTAGGTCAATGCATGTGGTGTAGGACATAGTCAACAGGCCAATCTTCATTGTTTTAAACTAATTCAAAATCTCAAAGTTTCTGGCCAAATACTTTACCAGACTTGGGCCTTTCAAAATCTCCTCCATAGCTTCAAATTTGGGATGATCCATTCTACACTGAATGAGGAGAGAATTGTAGTCTTCTTGATTGTATAATGAACCTTTTCCATCCCAAAATGGTGGGAGGCCCTTGATAAACAATTGTTCAAATGTATCCTTAAACTCATGTATATTGTGCACCATTTGCATAGCTTTGTTTTGAACTGATTTGAGAAAGTTGTGCTTGACAATGATCCTCATGGCCCAAACGATCAACGCAGTTCTGTCCTTTACCCCAATAGTCTGAAGATCAGCAGTGGGCACAGAATTCAACAAATCAATAGCGTTTTGGGCCCATTCCGAGGGTTTCTTGGCTAATGTTTCATAAACAATAGTACACCTGCTTCGGGCCATGGTAGCCACGTTGTCTTTGTCATTTATAAAATTAAGATAAACCCTGAACTTAGCACCCTCTGTAGCAATAGCATCCCAAATCACATGTTTAGCTCCTTGTAATAGTGTTTTACCTTTTAACCTTGTTTTCAGCTTGCTTACCCTCTCTTACAAATCTTGGTTTTCTCTTTGGAGTGGATCCATATTTTCATATTTTATTTTCATCTCTTGTTTCATCTTTTATAAGGCCTCCTTAAGGCTTTTGATTTCCCCTTTTTGTAAACTCACTTGGCACATAGCTTGAACCAATCCATCGGTGCTTGATCCAACTTCTGTATTAGAAGGTACAATGAAAACCATATTTGATGTTGCTACTTGTCCTTGTAACCAATTTTCTTTCACTTTTTCCAACTGCAACACTTTAGCTTTGTAATTTAGTGCTTCTTGTCTCAATGTCTCTTTTTCTTGCTCTAGGGATGCTAGTGTTGGGTATGTGTTATATTCCATGTATGAGCGTATGTGTCGAGCACGAAGGGGGGCTAGAGGGGGGGATGCAGGGGGACGAATCCCCCCGCACTGGGGTCCGGGGGCATCGCCCTCGAAAAAAATAATTATGCCTTGGGAAATGTGTCATGTATTTAGGTGGTTTTTTTCAGCACATGGTTTTTGCCGATGGTTTTCTATTTTCGGTTAAGAAATTAGGGTTTTGGACTAATTCAGGTCATTGGGTTAGGGTTTTGGATGTCACTGGCTCCTATATGTATATTGTATTGTAAACAATGTAACACAAGGAATCAATATAATATATGTTGGTTTTCCCGGTTTCGGTTTCCAGGGGAAAAATCTCTGTGTAATGTTTGTATTTTCCATTGTATTTTTTCTGTTCTTTTCTAAATATCTGTTTACATTAGACATTGTACAATTTTAGAATTTACATTTGGTATCAAAGCCAGGCTGACTTAAGGGGGACGCCTTTGTGGTCAATGGTTTGGCTCGGGACTGTGATAAGCCTTATTACAGTGGGAGATCTACGGTATTGTTTCTCAGGTGAAAAGAAATGGCAAGCAATTCAAAGATGGAGATCAAGAATTTTAATGGGAAAAGCTTTAAGCTGTGGAAGCTCAAGATGGAAGATCTTTTGGTGGACAGAGATCAGTGGATCGCGGTAGATCCAGGTACTGCACCTACAGGAACTTCTGCAGATGATTGGAAAAAGATGGATTGGAAGGCAAAGAGCACAATCCGACTGTGTCTCTCTGATTCGGTATTATCGAGTGTGTCAGAGGAAGCTACAACCAAGGATTTATGGGAAAAGTTGGGGAATTTGTAGCAATCTAAGTCCATGGTAAATAAACTATTCCTAGGAAAGAAGTTGTATAACTTGAGGATGAGAGATGGAGACTCGGTGGCAGAGCATTTGAACGCCTTCAATACTGTGTTAAGTCAGTTAATATTTGTTGAGATTAAAATTTCAGATGAGGATAAATGTATCAGTTTGTTGTGTTCTTTACCAAACTCATGGGATAGTCTGGTTGTGGCCATAGGTAGTAATACAAATTCTTTGAAGTTTGAAGAAGTGGTCTCATCCTTGTTGTCTGAGGAGATGAGACGAAAGAATATGGAAGGACATAGCACAGACGCATTATTTGCAAGAGGACGTTCCCAGGAAAGAAATAGAT
>JASDQU011402326.1:43784-57179 GCA_032191745.1 Picea mariana
TATGGCTGCCATGGATATAACTTAGCTCATTGTTTCCGTAGACACACCCAATGCACTGATGATCCCAACTAGCATTTGACATGAATCATTCTTGTCTCCTCTTCCTTGCAATCACTCACCCTTCAAGCTCATGCATCCCCTTCTCTGCTACACAATTCCTCGGGTGATCCATCATTTTCCAAGGCTTCCTCGCACATGAAGAGTGCAAAGACTTATAGAGTCTTATAGACAAGGCATCCCTTTGGATTTCTATAACATAGAATAACACATCTCAACGAAGATCAAGGCATATCATGGGGTTACAGTATGTAGTGGAATTCTTTCCATGCTTTTTAGCTTTAATAGCCCTCATCTATCCTTCCTAGACAGATCCATCATCTCACTTGTACCATATACAATTACCATGATTAACATAAATTAACATAAATTAAAATATAAACAGCAGCTATTTTGCTGCTATGCTAGTATCTAGACTAACATGTAAACCAACTTTATCTTTAGAGTATACAAAATTCTTAGATGACTCTGGCTATACAGTCTGTAAAATACCCCTAAGATCAAAACAAAAAATATTAACATCAGAAATTAACAATTAAGGAGGATCTTTTCTATCAAATTCGACCTCAGCAGCCTTGGAGGCGAATTTAGGTTGGGAACCATCTGTTGAGGACTTGGAGAGGAGGCCGCCTCTGAAATCACTATGGTTGTGTTGGTTGGCGATGGGGAGACTGGCCTATAAAATAGCTCTTCAACCTCGCAGTGGACGTTCGTACATTCATCTTGGAGTCGTTGTTGTCCTTGCCTCTGATCCACCAATAGTTCCATTGCAGTAAGCATCTGTGCAGACAGACTATTTGTTTGGATTTGGTGGGCCTAGACCGAATTTAACAATTCTGCATGCTCCTCCTCGTGGAGTTCACACCTCCAAAGCGCATTTCAAGTGCTTTGATGGGCCATGGCACAAGTTCTCTAGCTTCTGAGAGGACCACGACTATGATGGCACCGATAAATTCACTCTTGAATGATGTTGAGATAACTATGAATCCCACCCTCCAACATTGTTGCAATGTTGTTTTCTTCTCAAAAACCTCCTTTAGCTATAAAATTCGTCGACGGGCTCCTTTTATTTCTCCATACCATCGTGTGAAGGACCACCACCACGAAGGATGAACCAATTCATACTTGAAATCCATTAATAGAGTGAACCGCTCACACAAGACAATGGCATAAAAACCATGATGACAATGCATGGCTGATGTCACCGAAGGATGGAATGACAGAGAGAGAACACAGAGCATGATGGAATCCATGCAGCGGGAAGCATACCATCCTATGGGAAAATACAAGACCAGAGGGGAAGGGAAAGACCATGCACACGACCAAGGGAGAGATACCGAACAAATAAGCCTGGGCGAGGGAGGGGAGAAGAAATTGGAAGAATGATCGCGTGTGAGAATGGGAAGGGCCACATGGTGACGTCAAAGGAGGAGCAAAGACTAAGATCCCGTATGGAACCTTCACGATGATCTGGAGTGGGAACCATGAACAATTTCAAGGGATAGGTTGGATTGAGGCTTGTTTGTTAATATGGAGCTGGTTGGCTTGACTATTCGCGGGGGAATTATTATTACGAAGGACATGATAAGGGGTGAGGATGTGGAAGGCTTCCAACTCCTTGCGAATTCTTGTGAATGTTGCTCTCAATTTCATACATGACGTCAAGGCTTTCTTCCTCATGTGATTTATAACCGCTTTTGAATCTTCCAAGATTGATATGGGGTCTAGACCATGCTACAGGGACAAAATCAGTTCTTGAAGAAAAGTGTATGCATGCTTGATTATTTTTTCCGCTTTTGAATCTCTCAAGATTGATATGGGGTTTAGACCATGCTATAGGGACAAAATCAGTCTTTGAAGAAGAGTGTATGCCTGCTTGATTATTTTTTGTTGTGCCCAGGATTCATGGGAAAGTAAGTCTAGTGTGTTCTCCTGGGGAGAAGATAACCCCACGCGCACCTGCCCTCCAGAACAATATATAATAGGTAGAAGAACATATTTTTGTTAATAGACAAAATATGAGGCACAAAATACGAGATGGATGCCTCATAGATTGTAGTGTAAAAGATGACCAAGATAAAAGCAAGAATTAACTTTGTTTAATGGAATAAATAAATCATGGGAAGTAGAAATGAGGAGAGTACCTTCCTCCATGCCTACAAAATACCATGCTTGCATCTCTTGCTTCTTTCTGTAAGCCATGGCTCCATGAGAAAGTAAGTCTAGTGTGTCCTCCTGGGGAGAAGATAACCCCACCCGCATCTACTATTAAAATGTTGATGTGCTCATTTCACCATAGACAATCCAATATTGTCTCCCAACCATAGGCATGCAGCCACCCCCGAGCACTTTAACTTTTGACAGAGAGAATGATTCTGAAAAACCACAATATCATTAAGAAAGTGCACCTTCTCCAAGGATAGCGCACCAAAAAGATATCCCAAGACCACAGACCAAGAACCAATCACCACTACAGTAGCTGCAACTCTCCTCTAGACTTGCACAACTCTTAGCTTGTATGACAGAGTAAGTGAATGTATACAAATGAGCTCAAGCGCCTCCTATTTATAGTGATTCTTGTTACCTGTCTGAGATGACTTCTCCTTCTAGAAGTTAATCCTTTAATATTAATTATTTCACTGACTCGACTTGTCTTCTAGGGTTTTTACACATCTGTTTAAGATTTCTCCGGCTTTCGGAATATTATATTCTAGTCAAAGGTTACACATAGAGGTTAATACCTCCTGCAACTGCCATAATATCAACACTCCCTCCTATCTAGGGAGGTATTAACTATAATGGTCTCAAACACATCCATCCATTTCACATGGTATGGGCAAGGCTCACATAGTCTTGCAGACCATTCTACATGTAGCATCATCATATCCACACAAGCTATCTCATGATCACGCAGATCAAGTTACGAGCATCATCATCACTATCAATATCATCTGGTAGCATCCTAACATCAAAATATATCATTGTTTGCATCATCTCTCAAGGCCATAATGCATCTGAGTAATCGGGCATGATGTTGAATAAGTCATGTATTGCACTTAGTGCACTCAACAAAGTGATATAGAGACTATTCTTCCTATCCTGGTCACTACTTGTGACATAGAAAGAATGATTGTCCCAACAAATGTTGAAAGCCACACCATGGGCTACAAGGACCATTCTTCCGTCTTGTACCAATCTGCCCACTCTGGTCACTACTTTGAACTCAGGGAGACGAACCACTCTACCTGTCTGGGAAAATCCCTAGGAGAATAGCTATCCTAGACCATTCTACCTATCCAGGCAATTCCACAGGAGAATAGTTGTCCATGGTACTCCAACAATCTATTATGTCTGGACCATTCTCCACATGGAGATTGTATGTCCACCAACACACTTACTATCCATGATGCCATATATCAACACTCCCTCCCAACCGAGGAAGTCATATTCTCCTTTTCAACCAATGAGGGTATCTCCACAAGTCCCAGCTTGTCCCTCAAGTATGCAAACTTTATCTTGGACATAGGTTTTGTCAAAATAGCAGTTGTATGGTCATTGGTGGAGATGTACTGGAGAATCACTTCTCCCTTCTGGACTTTATCACAGATAAAATAATACTTGATCTCAATGTGCTTTGACCTACCATGGAACACGGGGTTCTATGAAAGCTTCACACAACTTTGATTATCACAATATATCACAGTTGAATCCAACACCTGATCAAATAGTCCATAAATCAGCTTACGAAGCCATATTGCTTTTGTACAAGCATCACAAGCTGCAATATACTATGCTTCTGTAGTGTTGAGTGCAACAAACTTATGTTTCCTGCTAGCTCGTGATATCATAGCAAAGCCCAAACTGAAACATATACTAGAAGTACTATTTCTGTCATCTGCACTCCCTGCCCAATCTGAATCAGTAAATACATGCAGTTGTATGCCATTGTTTGAGGCATATCTCAAACCATAATTTAGCGTCCCATGAAGATATCTCAAAATGTGTTTTGTAGCTATCCAATGCTCATTTCTAGGTTCCACCTGGAACTGGATCAACGTGTTCACATCAAAGCAAATGTCTGGTCGAGTACTAACCAAATACATAAATGAGCCAATCAATTGTCGGTACAGGGACAAGTCTATTGGATTAGAATCAAAGTCTCTCAGCTTCTTTAGATCTGTCACCATGGGAGTTGCCATGGATTTGCAATCCATCATATCAAACTTTTAAAGGATTTTTACAACATACTTCCCTTGCCCCAGAAAGATTTCACCATGCTTCTTCCATACTTTTAGTCCCAAATAATAATGCATGAGACCAAGATCCTTCATATTGAATTCAGAGGTTAACTCCCTCTTACATTGAATAATGAGAGGCTCTGCACCTATCAGAAACAAATCATCAACATATAGTAGCAGGATCACAAGTGCATCATTCACAACCTTGTAATAAAGGTTTGTATCAGCATAGCTCTTGGAAAATCCAAGTCCCGTGAAGTAACTATCAATTCGTGCATACCGAGCTCTTGGAGCTTGCTTGTGCCATACAAGGCCTTCTTTAATTTGCATACATGGGTTACTCTCGGGTATACCTCAAAACCTTGAGGTTTCTCTATGCATACTTCTTCCTCAATTACTCCATTGAGAAAAGCGGTCTTTACATGCATCTGAGGCAAAATCCAACCCATGGATGCTGCAAGAGATATGACGACTATCTAGCAACTGGAGAAAACGTCTCATCATAGTCTTCTCCCTTCTACTGGGAGAACCCTCTAGCCACAAATCTTTCCTTGTATTTATCGATACTCCCATCTACTGCATGCTTTATCTTGTAANCTTCCATCATAGGTTCCTTCCATTCTTTCTTCTTGACTACTTCTTCAAAGGTGGAAGGTTTTGCATTGACAAGACTATTCATGAGTGTCGCATAACTAGAGAATATTTTGGGCCTCTTGCTTTCCCTGAAGGTGCCACTGGGAGCTTTATGTCGTTCTGCTTCTTGTAGGGTGGATTCAAGACATGCTGGTCATTTTTTGGTCTCAGGTACAATAATTGGTTCCAAAGGTTCAAGTCATTGTTCAGGTTCTTCATTGGGATGTTTTGGAGAACATGTAGTTTATTCCTTGGGACCTTCATGTTCTTCTTCATCGTTGGAATCCATGGAATCTTCTATAGATTTCCTAAAGGAATTTTTTTCATCAAAAGTCACATCTCTGTTGATTTCAACCTTTTGTTGACTTGGAACATAGATTATGTAAGCTTTTGATGACTCATTATATCCAACGAATATGTCCTTCTTTCTTGAAGGTTCCAACTTCTTTCTTTTGTCCTTGGGAACATGAATATAGACAGGACAACCAAATATCCTCAAGTGTTCAACACTTGGCTTCTTTCCGGAGAAATCTTCTTCTGGAGTCATGTTCTTCAACATATGATGAGGACTTCTATTCTGAACATATACAACTTTCACAGTTGCTTCTCCCCATAGAAACATGGATAGATTCATGTCATCCAGCATTACCTTAACAAATTCTTCAATGGAACCGTTCTTTCTGTATGCCACACCATTCTATTGAGGATTATGTGGGACACTTATCTCCCTCCTAATCTCGGCTACTTTACAAAAGGAAATGAGCTCCTTGGAGGTGTATTCCCCTCCATTATCATATCTTAGTGTCTTGATCTTCTTCTCTGTTTGGTTTTCCACTTCAACTTTGAATTCTTGGAATTTGCTAAATACTTCATCCTTTGTCTTCAGTAGGTACATCTAGGTTTTTCGTGAGAAGTCATCGATGAATGTTACATAGTAGAGAGAGCCTCCTAGAGATTTCACTGACATAGGACCACATACAGCTGAGTGTATCAGATCCAAGATCTCCTTGGATCTATTCTCACTGCTTGGGAATGGCTTCTTAATATTCTTCCCAAGTGCACATCCTCTCCAAACACCTTCATGTACTGATTGTAGTTCTGGTATGCCTACAACCACCTGCTTTAGAGATGGAAACTCTTGACAATGAAGGTGAGCATACCTTCTATTCCATAACTCACTGGGATTAAGTTCATCATGTACGAGAGCTTGAGCATCTTGACGTAGAAGTTTATATAATCTTCCTTCACGAATACCAATAAATCTAACATCTTCTATTTTTTAATATTTATACCATATGAGTACTTTTCCATCGACAAAGGCTATTCTATCTCCTTTGTCTTCTAAACAAGAAATAGTAATAAATTCTTTTTCAAACTAGGTACATGCAAAACATTACTAAGATGAACATTGTTACTTGATTCCAATTCGATAGAGGCTTTTCCAATTCCCTTGACTGCATAAGAGTTCTTGTCTCCAAGTTCCACTCTATGAGATATTTTCTTTTCATTCATGCTTGAGAATTTTTCATGGTCACCTGTCATATGTCTGGAAGCTCCACTATTGGTTAGCCACATGGTGTCTTCAAGAGATCCTGCAAGAGATGAGTAGTAGAAGAAATTTGTTTCTTCATGCTTGGATTTCTTTGAAGGTACTTCATCATTAGCAGTTGACGCATGGTGTTTTTCCTTTCTTTTCTTTGCTAATTCAGGACACTAATGTTTGTAGTGGCCATATTTATGACAACCAAAACATTGTACTTTTGACATGTCTTTCTTATGATTGGATTTCTTTCTTGAACCAAATCATTTTCTTACCTCCATGTCTCTTGAACTTTGTTGCATAGGCTTGAGCATCCTCTTCCTTTCGAGATCTTCCCTTTGAGTTGATCCTTGTCTCTTCTTGTGTGCAAAAGGTCCAAAGTTCTTCAAACGTGGGAAACTCATTTCTTGTGTTCATGCTTCCAGCACATGCATCCCATGATCTAGAAATACCATTAAGTGCAATATTCACAAGTTCCTTTTATGGAATAAATTCTTCAATAGCTTGTAGTTGATCTCTCAAATGAGAATTACTTACAAAGTATGAAACTACAATGTCATCCTTATTCATCTTTGTGTCATGAAGCTCATTCTTTAAACTCATCAATTGTCCAATATTTCTGACTGCAAAAAGGTTATTTAGGGAATCATACATCTTCTTGGATGAATCAAGATTGGATATGTAGGGTATCAAGTGATCTTTGATGGAGTCCACAATAATACTCATGGCATTGATGTCATTGCCCTTGAACTTCTCCATTGTTGTGAAATTATGAGGTTCCTTCTATTTTCCTGCTTCAAACTATGGTTCCACGATCTTGCCCTTCACGATATCTAGAAATTTGTTATTGGCAAGGATGAGGTCAATCCTTGTCTTCCATGCTATGAAATTTGAAGCTCCTTCTAGCTTGTTCTCTGAATTCATAGAGTAAGTCATGACTACCTTTGAATTTTAATTTGACCATTCAAACTTTGACTTTGACTAGTCAAACTTGAATTTGACCCAAAAATTTAACCTTGACATTTTTCTAGCTAAAGGTACAAAGGGGTGTGCTAGGCTAAGGTGCACTAGAATATCCAAGAATTATGCCAAGCCTTTAACTTAAAGTGCCCAAAGAATTAGGTTAGGGTTTGTTGCAGCTGCAAAATCAAAAACTCTAGTTGCAGCTGCAATTGGTGCTACAACAAGCTTGACAAAGAACTGTCGATCAACCTTCCAACGATTACATTGTTCTGAAGGTATTGTGGGCCCATAACATGTTAAAATGTTGATGTGCTCGTTTCACCATAGTCAATCCAATATTGTCTCCCAACCATAGGCATGCAGCCACCCCAAAGCACTTTAACCTTTGACAGAGAGAATGATTCCGAAAAGCCATAATATCATCAAGAAAGCACACCTTCTCATAGGATAGCACACCAGAAAGATATCCCAAGACCATAGACCAAGAACCAATCACCACTAGAGTAGTTGCAGCTCTCCTCCAAACTTGCAGAACTCTTAGCTTGTATGAAAGAGTGAGTGAATGTGTACAAATGAGATCAAGCACCTCCTATTTATAGTGGTTCTTGTCATCTGTCTGGGTCAACTTGTCCTTCTAGAAGCTAATACTTTAATATTAATTATTTTATTGAGCATACTTGTCTTCTAGGGTTTTTACACATCCGTTTAGGATTTCTCTGGCTTTCAGAATATTATATTCTAGTCAAAGGTTACACATGGAGTTTAATACCTCCCGCAACTACCATAATATCAACACCTACCACCTCAAAACAATATATAATGGCATTGTATAACTACTCTATGTTTTCATTTTTTTCGTCGAAATCCGGTGACATAAATCTACACGAAATCTCAATTTTATGTTGTTTAAATTGCATTTTTGAATCCAGAAATGGATTCAACGTGTTGAAAAACACCTGGAGCACTCAAATTATACAAAAATAACCACTCAAATATGTAGATCTAACAATTTTTCGCCATATTTCGAGAAAAAATGAACATAAAATATCACCAGAAAAAGGAAAAAACATAGAACAGTTAGACTACAACATTTATAATGGTTAAAAGAACATATTTTCGTTAATAGAAAAAATACGAGGCACAAAATATGAGATGGATGTCTCATAGATTGTAGTGTAAAAGACGATTAAGATCAAAACAAGAGTTAACTCTGTTTCATGGCATAAATGAATCATTAGAAGCCGAAATTAGGAGAGCACCTTCCTCCATTCCTACAAGATACCATGCTTGCATCTCATGTTGCGTATTCGACTGCTTCTTTTTGGCAACTATGGCTTGTCAATTATGTTGTCCTTCCCACTATAATATTGTACAATAGTAGTTCATTTGGAACCTCATTTGAGTTGCAATACAACTTAAGCTAATCCATTAGGATAAAATTTGACATCTAGAATCTTATGAACACCTTGATCCATTCTTTCCAATAGAAAATACTCTGAATCCATTGCCAATAATCATTTTGGTCAAATAATTTTGGCATAGGTTTTCTAGCATATTCATTTGTCGTTCACTATTTGAAAACCATGTAATACAATTCACCATGGGTTCAAGCATGAAAATCATTGGTAATCAAGAAAAGGACATAAATAGGGTTGAGGTACTACACGTAAGTTCATAGTTTTAATACTAAATATCCATACAACTTTGTCTAGTAATCTCAACTATCAATAACCAAACTTGCAAGGATTGTTTGTTTCCTACAATGTTGTCATTAATAATCCAATAGTCTTAGATCGAACCAACTTCAAAGAGGATTTGGTTGAACGGATTCAGAGCATTCCTGACTCATGCAAAGTAATTTGAAGTTGGTTGGGTTAATACTCTGGAAACTTAATCATGTGCATGGGGTTACTCACCAAATACGAAGTCTAGGCATATAACTAATATAACCTTCATGCAGGCTAGCCACACAAATATTGATCCAGGTGGATATCGATGGCCACCCACCTTTTCCAGCTGGCTCAAAACAAATTTCTGGCAATTTTGGTAATTTACTATTTTTAGCAGTTTTTCGGGTCTTGAACTTACGGAGCCGTTTTGAGGCCCTAAACGATGTTTTTTTGGGTATGTAGCAATCAAAATAGCTCATCATGAAAATTTTGTCAACAATTGTAGTCCTCGGATAGATATTTTCAATGGGCTATCGTACGCCTAAAATAGAGATCGTATGCAAAAGTTACGACCTCGAGAAGTTGATGTACTGACTTACCCAAACAGGGCCCACATGACTTTTGGCTCTTCATCTCCTAGGGTTTGGTTTTTGGATGTCTAGGGTTTTTGACACTCCTGTTTATTGTAAAAAGGATTTCAGATCCTCATTGTAATCATGTTCTTGTGAATGAGCGCAGCCGTCACATCTCTTCTCAGAGATAAGCCGCCACCATTCCAACAAGCTTGTTTTCCGCTGCATTTTACAGTTTTAGCTTATTTCCTTATTGAATAGAAAACCAATTTTATTGTATCTCTGTTATTATGTGTTAAGCATCTATTAATAATCTGTAGTCATTTTTTTTTGCTCATAAAATCCAGATCAGTGGTATCAGAGCGGTCTTCTCCTTGTCATCTTAATGCATGTCCCCAACGAGGTCAAAGTACAAAGAATTGGGTCTCGAGCTTGTTTCTCTTGAGGATCAAAGCTCTCGCACACCCAAGCGACCTCTCATGGCAGGATTAAAGAAAGATGATGGGACAAAAGATCCTTTCAAAATGTTGCTTGAGGAATCCCTCATGCAACATAGGAATGAGATGATGGATAGTTTCACACAAATCCTTCGGCGACTACCAACATGCGACACATCTTCTTCGAGCTGAGGCGCCACCCCCTTCAGGGTACAAATAAACTTCGATATTCATGTATTTGAAGGTTAGATAGACATAGACGGTGTATACAAGTGGTTGAATCTACTAGAAGGATATTTTTCTTTCCATAACTTTTTGAATAGAGAAAATATTACTTTTGCGCTCCTCAAAGCCATTCCCCATGTCAAAGATTGGTGGGAAAACTTCTGTGAGCAAAAGGAAAGAGAGGAACCCTCGTTATTTACAGTCACAACCACCTGGGAATCCTTCAAGGATGCTATTAAGGAACAATACTACCATGTTGGAATTTATGATGACTTGTATACCAAATGGACCACACTATGGCAAGAAAGAGACCAAGAAGTGCCAGAGTTCACAAATATCTTCCATACCTTACATACCAAGCTGGGTATCAAAGATTCCATTCAACATCTGGTGCTCAAGTATTGTGGTGCTCTACATAGATAAATCTAGACCGAAATGGAATTTTTGGACATCTCGTCCTTGGGCGCGGCCTACCAATATGCCATCAAAAATCGAGCAGAAGATCAAACAAAAGACGCGGCAATTTGGGCCCGGGAACCCCCCAAAACAAAAGCCAGAAAAGGGTGGCCCCAACCCATAGAAAAAAGGATAGAACAAAGATGGACAGTATCAGGACAACTTGTCCACCCACAAGCAAAGAAGGACACCAAAAAGACAAAGAAAGATACCGGGAAGTGGTGCGACTTTCATAAGAGCCCTTGGCATAACACTGTTGATTGTCGCTCAAAGCAGTTGTTAGTGGCCGAAGTGAAAACCTCTAAATCAGATGAGGGTTTTGAATCTGTGTTAGAATCAGCAAGGGGAAGATAGATCATTGACGCGGAACCTAGTGCCATTGTTGCTATCACCAAGATCCAACCTGATGAACCAGACGAGCCAAAAGAAGGAGAGCACCTCTTCCATTCACAGATGTGGGTAAAAGGCACCCTGTTGCACTTCATCATTGATAGCAGTAGCTAGAAAAACCATATCTCAAAAAAGGTTGTGAAGCAGATGGCCCTACCGACAATGCCACACCCACAAACCTCCACCATTGGATGGCTCCACCAAGGAAGTGATCTCTTCATCACTCAACAATGTCGATTGTCGTACGACATCAAGCCCTTCAAAGACAAGGTATTGTGTGATGTTTCTCATCTCGAAGTTTGTGATGTTCTTTTGGGCCAACCTTACTTATGGAAACTCTATGTTGTATATGATTCTAGGCCTCGTAGTGTTATTATTACTTTGAGCAGGAAATTGTACAGGATACCTGAGGCAGTCCCACCTAGTGTTATTTCCGAGATCTTTGTCAAGCAATGCAGGAAGGTCATCTATCAGACAGGGAAGTTTGTATTCTTCGTGATTTGCTCTCGGAACGAGGGAAAGATCACAACCACATATAGGGTCTCTACAACTGACCTCTCCACACAGCAGAAGCAAGTAGATAAGGTCTTCAAAGAATACTCATATATCTTCTCCTCGTCTACCGGGGTACCTCTGCACTGTCAGGTCAAGCATCCCATCGATCTGACCCCCGGTGCATCATTACCCAATGGGCCAGTCTATCGATGCTCTACGTTAGAGAATGAGGAGATCAACCGACATATCCAAGAACTGCTCCACAAGGGGCACATCTGTCCCAACTCATCACCTTGTGGGATCCTAATCATGTTGGTACAAAAGAAAGATGGAACCCGACGACTCTACATTGATTACCGGGCCCTAAATAAAATCACAGTCAGAAACTGATACCCAATTCCCCGAATCAACGACCTCCTTGATCAACTCACAGGGGCCAAATACTTCAGTAAGATTGATATGAAGTCTGGCTACCACCAGGTCCCGATAGAAAAAACAGATGTATGGAAGACTACCTTCAAGTCAAAGGAATGACTTTTTGAATGGTTNGGTCCATTACCTGGGCTACATTGTTTATCAACATGGCGTACATGTGGATCCATCCAAGATCCAAGTCATCTGTGACTGGCCAGCCCCAACCACACTCACCGAGCTTCGAAGCTTCTTGGGCCTTGCCAATTTCTACCGCAGGTTCATGTTGGGATTCTCCCATATTGCATGGGCCCTCAGCCAAATAACCAAGGGTGGTGGTAAGGAAAAATTTGTGTGGGGATGGTCCCAACAACAAGCGTTCGATGATTTGAAGCAGCGCTTGTGTTCAACCCCAATACATTCACTACCATACCTGCAACAACCCTTTGAGATCAAGACATATGCTTCAGACTATGTTGTGGGCGTCGTTCTCACTCAGCAAAACCACCCCATGGCTTATCATAGTGAGACACTATCATATGTTGTCCATAAGTACCCTACTTACGACAAAGAAATGTACTCCATTGTGCAAGCTTGCCACCAGTGGAGAAATTGTATTCTTGGGAAGGAGATAGTCATCCATGTTTATCATAAGCCACTGCAGTTCATGCAGACACAAGGCAAATTACAGATTGACCGCCATCAAAAGTGGTCCACATACTTACAACAATTCCACCTCAAAATCAAGTATAAAACATGAAGCACCAACCGCGTCACTAATTGCCTCAATAGACCGCCAGTCGCGACACTCACCATGGTGCTAGACTCTTGCGGCCATGAGACTTCTGGATGTCCCCAACTCTATGAGATAGATCCAGACTTCACCACCACCTACCAAATGTTGGGTGCAAACACAATTGTTGATAATTTCCATCTTCAGGATGGGTTTTTGTGTCGTCTGGGCCATATTTGTGTTCCATCAAGCGATCGAGCGAAGCTGATCTGGGAATCCCACTACAATCGGGTGGCAAGACACTTCGGTGTCAAAAAGATAGTGGCGATGCTACATAAACATTTCTACTGGCTGAAACTTCGATAAGAGGTCAACAAGTATATCAGGTCCTGCACTACCTGCGCTATTGCCAAACTGACCACTAAGAAATAGGGCATGTACACCCCTCTTCCTACTCCTGATGGGCCATGGGAATCCATCTCAATGGACTACATGTCGGGCCTCCTGTCCACCAAGCGGGGAAATGACTGTGTTTTTGTTGTTGTTGATCGCTTTTCTAATATGGCAATTCTGGT
>JASDQU011402327.1:13313-33235 GCA_032191745.1 Picea mariana
CCTTGGGCCTTAATAGCATATCCTCTCTATGGTGTTGCCTGAGTTGTGCAAGACAATGCCACTCACCCATATGACATTGGTACTTTTTGAGGATCAATTATTTTATCTTAGTATTCCATTCATCCTTCGGATATATTTTGAGACATATATCCACTATGTATTTGTTCATGGCTATGATTTGTCTTTGACATGGATCCACTATGAATATTTTCATGGCCATGATATTTTCTTTATATATATACATCATGGATCTATAGTGCACTTGATTTGGTGTCCATGCTTATCCACACCTAAGCATGGGTATTCCCACCTTGGGAAGAGAGTAATGTGATGCCTTTATTTCGTTGCAAGTATTTTCATGATCCAAAGTTTGGTGAACTCCACCTATCCCCACTCAACAACTTCCTCCATAGTATTATAATTTATTTATGCTTTCAGCTTCCCTTCTGACCTCACAAATTATGGGGCATATGTTATAGTATCAATTTCCACCACAATAGTTGAGATGCCTTTGTTTGGCCTTCATCCCTATCATATCTATCTTTGGCTTCTTGGGCCCACTTACAACTCTATTAAAAAATACTTTCTGGAAAACCACTCACACTTATGGCTCTTTAAAGGAGAGAATAATTGCACCTTCCCTTCAACAAAGGCATGATTGCCTTCATAATTCACTAAAAATATAAACAAATGTGAAAATTACACACTCCTAAGTAGGGTTTATAGAAAAACTAAATCTATAACTCTCTAAAACCTATGGAAAAATGGTCTCATCCATATTGAAATGGTATAAAGGGGCCTAATGAAAGGAGAATGTTACAAGCAATATTTCTATACCGGAGTATCATCTAGCCTAAAAAATTAGATCCATCACATCCCTAATGTTTTTATGACCTTTATCTCCTTGCAAACCCCTATCTTCGTAAGTTCGTCTCTCTTTCTCGTCATTGAGGCCTAAGATCTTCCTCATACTTGTGCAAAGGAGAACGTTAGAGGTGAAGCAATCATGAGTGTCCCAAGGATGGAGGAATCTGGATGAAGGTTATAGATAGTGTTGACAGCAAGATCAAGTACATTTTTTTGTATTGTTGATATTTATAATAAAATGAAGATCTCTCTTCTTTCCCCCTCCCCAAAAGTCATTTCTTTTTCCGTAATTAGAATATTCTTTTAGCATTAGTAGAGGAGCTAACTTACCTGATAAAGTTAGTTATAGTAGCTATTTTATGTTCATTTTTATTGCTACCAATAGTTTGAGGAAGATTTGTTGTTTCCATGTGTGTAGGTCTACAATATTGGATAGGGCAACCAACAAGGATCATCTCCAACTGGCTATTTGAACTAGGTAAGACTCCTTACAACTAACTGGTAGTTATTAAAAGTTCATCATAGGCTACTTTTGGGAATGATTAGGATTGTTCTTCAATTCTCGTTTTTCTATGGTCAACCCTAGCCATAGGATTACTTACATTTGAAATACCTATAAATATTGGTTCTTTAGCAATGGCTCTAAGGTGTGTATAAATTTATGCACTTATTGTTGCATTGGAATATCCTACATTGTCCATTACTTTTCATATTTGTCCACATGTCCAAACTGGTTAGAAGTTCCATCGAATTGTAATGATCTCAACCGTTACGACACAAACGACGTACAAAAGGTAAAAAAAAATTGTTTTAAAACATTGGGTCAATAAGGTCAACAATAAAGTCATCGCGACACAACTTGACGATATCATGTTAGCACATCATGAAGCTTGAAGCAAATTACAAAAATTTACTCAAATAAGGAATATAAATGATTAAGCTAAATAACATCATCAACGATCATCAAGGCACAAAAAACATCTAATAAACCAACACATGTAACATAAACTTCCATGACGAGCGAGAATATAATATCCACAATCATGCGTTACAATACATTTATCAAGCCACAAGAAGAAAAACAACAACCCAAAATTATATTGACCTTCAACGTGCGCATCCGGAGAAATCTAACATTATACCATACTTGACTCATTACCTTAAATTTCCTAGCGCGCAAGGGATAACTGAGTTAAAAACCATCATTCAAAAATCTAGATAAACTAAATCATTGAACCTCTAAAACTACCATCCCATCCCAAAAGCTCTTGAAAATTCTTTGTATCAAAAGCAGATTTCAAAGTATCGTCTCTTCTCGTTGTAGGTCTTTGTTTCCATCCAGAGTGTGATTCTGGAATAAAAATATTGGTTCACAATGATCAGGGGTTAAGCGCCTTTCTCCTTAGGGCTCTCACGCGGGGCCATTGCCCAAAACCAATGGCTATGTTCACGATTCAACATTCAAACTTTTATATTTTGGCATTAAGCCTCAATCAAGGATCGACGATTACCTTTTAATCAAGTGTTGGATGAACGGATGATATTCTTTCTGGAATGATCAAGCTACTGCAGTTTCCAAAACTACCAACTCCGCAGGGTCACTCTCTTTCAACCCTCGTGCAAGTGTATTGAGCGGAGTCCTTCCACCCCTTGGATCAACCCACCATCCAACTGTCCGATCAAACGATGGCGCAAATCCTTTGCTCGATGGCGATCAATGAACAATATAGATCAATGATCAGTTTTGATTCGAGTTCAATGTTTGACTAAGATCCAACGGTGCAGGATCGATGAAGTATGTAATCCGACGGTCTCTATTTCTCACCCTGCAAATACCAAGATTTTGAACCCTGAAACTATTTCTGAAGCTATTTTATTCAGTTAAATAACTCGATCTTAACAACAGAAGGTTTACCACGATAGATTTGATGATATGCGAGCAAGAAAATTCCATTTAAACAAGATCCACGCATAAACTTTATTATGAATCAAACTTTATTATGAATCAAACACAGAATTGTCACAATCAGTTACAAATTTCTGTTCTCCACACTCGAACTTTCACACTAGCTTATCCAACCCAATCCTTCACACGCCCATCAAACTTCTTACAATAACATGAAAATATACTAATTCACAATATACCAGAATTCAATAACTAATCCCTACAAACCTGTTAAAATCCCTAAAATCACTCCAAAATCCTCTAAACTTATCAAACAATCATAACCTAATAACTAATGAATTAAGAGGACCAACCCTCTTTGGTAAATGAAATTGACCTTTAAGTCAATGGTTAAAATTTGAATCAGATGCTCTTGCATCACTCCGGTTCCAGCTACCAGCTCCAAGAACGTATTATGCTTATTTTTCTTCACCTATTGTTTCACAAACATGTGTCATGGGCTTGATTTGGTGGCCTTGAGCAACTTGGGACCCAAATCGGATAGGTTTAGAGTGAGGAAGGTTCGAGGAACAGGTCTCGAAGAGCAAGATTGGAGAGCCATTGAAGGAGCACCGGGATGAAATTTGAATGGTCGTTGGGTGGAAACAGGTCTAGAAGAGCGAGATTGGAGAGCCAGCGAAGGAGCACCGGGATGAAATTTGAATGGTCGCTGGGCGGCAATGTTGCATTAACATCCACCAAATTACAGTTAATACTGATTGCGTCACCAGCCCATCGACATCAGCCATCCATGATCCCCTTCACTCGCGTACGGTGAAGTGATGTGGTTGGCAGTGTACTCTACTTGGCAGACTCTCTATGGGACAGTGCACACGAAGGGGGTCACCGCTGGTTGCCAGAAATCCATTTCCGGAAAGCTATTCGGGAGGGAAGATTGTTCCCGAGTTAGTCTACTCCGAATTTAAATTCGTGTCTAATACGTGTAATTTCCAAGAATGAAGTTGAAGAAGTGCCTACTAAATTGACGTGGTAATCTCAAAGGTTAATTATTTAAACATGGCAATCATATGATGTTTTTTTTTGTTTGTTAATTTGTGCGGGAGCCACACCAACCCTTAACATGGTTGGATTTTTTGTGCCCACAGGTTTCGAACCGGTGACTTTAACATCACGGAGTGGCTTAAAAACACACTCCGTCACCGACTGTCCTACACCTCGGGGACGGCAATCATATGATGTTACAGTAATTTCTTAATATGATTAGGTAAATGTTTAAAAGTAAACCGGTTAACTGATGCATTCATAAATGCAAGGAGGTTATCAACAATAAATTTGACTCATTGATTTTGGAGGATGACTGAGAATATACCAGCATCTTCAATTTGTAGCCATTAAATTATAATTTAAGATTAAAAGATAATTCTTACCTGTTGTGGTGATGTACTTACCTAGTGTTCCATGTCATTTTCAATATTTTACATAGGCAAATTGTTATTTGCAAGATCTTTTCACATTTTCCTATGCAAAATCAACTTCATACATACATTTTCACCAATTTCCACATTTTTTCTTAGCTGATTTATGTATCACAACACATCTTAATCTTTCACCTAAGTAAAATAAATTTTCATACCCACATTCCACTTCACTCCATCTCCTAGGAGGTCCATGGTTCAAGATATTTTGATTTAAATCATAAACCTTAGGTTGAGTGCCTAAGTATTAGCCTATTATTACTTTATTGATTTAATCATTCTTTAAGGCCCTTTCCCTAAGTTTTACTTGCTAATGTTACTTGGGGTTRTACCTTAAATTCCATGTGGTACACATGAGACTAGTCATTCCCCCTTGGGCACATATGTTGAGGYGAAATACAAGACAAAAWCCAATGTGWCATAGCCTCAATTTAGCCTTGTTCACAYRTGTTAAACCTCATTTATGCTTCATCCTTGTCTTTTAGCACAAGATGTGAGGACTCTTGGTTAAATCTTGAGTTGACTAAGGAAAATATTACCCATGCACCCTGGGGTTTTTTACCCTCCACCTCATCAATCAACTTCATCCACCTTATCCACTCATGCACACATTGCTTGGTGGTGCTCTCTATTATGGGACATATCTAATTCTTGCATAACCTTGTTCACACCTTACACACATGTGAAGTGGCTATTGATGGTTTGAATTTGTGAAAGGGTTCCTATTTGCACACATTTTGAGGAGATCTCATGGATTTGATGACGACCCATTTGCAAAAGTTTCAAGGGAACCCCTTCTAGGGTGATAACTTCAAGGTTGACTTGGTCATATTGGACACAAAGGCACATTTTCCAAGGGTGTGCTCCTATCGCTTCAAGGCCACATGCATGATGAATGTTTTACTATGAAGGAAGTCTTTAAGAGGACATGAAGCACTCTTTCCTAGGGCACGCTAATGGAGAAAATATTTTATTGATTAGAGCCAAGTCAAAGTGGTCTAAAGCACAAGAAACAAGGGTGCACTAGTTCGTGAAGGAATTTTATATTATTTCTTTGTCAAAAGACTTATGGAATAAGAACTCAAGTAAAATTATTATTTAGAGGTGGTTATTTCTAGGAGAGCGAGTCCATCATGGAGCTTTACAATTGGCATTCATGCACACCATGTGGAAAATCTCCCTACCTATTTGACCAAGACTTTTTATTAATAATTTGGAGGAAGTTATTTCTTGGAGTTCACCTTGCATATGAGGAGGACAAATGAGACTCAAATTTTGGTTTTGCATGAAAAGAAGGATAGAGGAAGGTGACATGTTTCACTACAATCATCTATAACATTGTATCCAATCATTTTTCTATGGGATATTGATCTAACTTGCTCTCATAGGTAGTTGTTGTAGATACTTTAGTATTTTCTTAGGAAAACATTAATTTATTGTAGAGGAGAGTTGAACTAAAACCTTATAAAGGTTTTCTCTCTCCATTTTCAACTTAAGAAATTTTGGAATGAAGGAAATTGTGAGCAAGCTAGCTTCTTTAGTCCCATAAATTGCTTCCTTCTTTAATAATGTTGTTAGAGGTGCCACTATTTGACCATATTTATTTGCAAACTTGCAGTAATAGTTTGTTAATCTAATCCTCTAAGTTTCTTCAAGGTTTTGGGAATTTCCCATTTCCTCATAGATTTAATTTTGTTAGGGTCCAATTTACAGTTACATGAGATACAATATGACCCAAATATTCAAGTTTTTGGATCCCAAAGGAAAACTTGGAAGGCTTTGCATAAATTTGTTGAACTTCTAAAAGTTGTAATACTGTGTCAACATGTTGTACATGCTCTTCCCATGATTTGTTGTAGACTAACTTATGCCATCAAAAAATAGTAACACATATTTTCTAAGGAAGGGTTTGAAAACAGAATTCATCAAGCTTTGAAATGTTGAAGGTGCATTAATAACTCCAAATGGCATAACCAAAAAATCATAATGACCTTCATGTGTTTTAAAGGTTGTTTTGGGAATGTCTTAGTGCCTCATTATGATTTGATGATTTCCCAAATGAAGATCAAACTTAGTAAAGAATTTGTCTCCATGCAATTAATCTAATAATTCATCAATGTCACGAATAAAAAACCGTAGCACAACGCTGGCGATGACGATGAGATTGGCGTCTCTCAATTGATCATGTCCCCATTGATAAGAGACTCAGACTCTGCATCAGCTCATTCCCTGTGGCAAGAAAATGGGGGCTGATACCCTATTCCAGGAGACCGCTAACTACATATCGTATCTTCAAATCCAAATTCACGCCCTGGAAATTCTCGCAGACTTCTACCCAACAAGTTCTGACTGGACTGTTCTTCTAGATATTTCTATCCTCAGATATAACTGTGCTACCTAATCTTAGGTGGAGTTGTCGTACTTGCCTCAGCTTTGTCCTCACCGTCACTCACAAATGAGATTGATGGTCCATGACATACATTGTTTCTCACAAGCCAAATCATGCAATTGTCTTCCACCATTATTTCTTGTGTTCTCCGTACAAGGCAAGTAAAGGTAGCACTGTAAACAGGTTGTTCAACTTGCATTATTGGCGAAGTTGATCATTGTGGCCCGTGTGTAATGAAGCCCAATCTTCCCAAGGGTGAATTTTTCCATGTGCATCCAAAACCTTTTCCCTGTAACAAAAGGAAAAGAAGTTTATTGGACCAGAGGTAGCTTATTCTTTAGCTTACTGTGAAAGGTAGATAAAGGCGCAATAATATTGACAACATTTAATCTTCAAATCTGGAGTGATATAGATTCAAAAAGAAAATGAAAACGAAGGGTGCAATAATTCAACACATCAGTAGTTTTTCTGTGATGATAATTGTTTCATCGCTACCAATGTGAATTAGGACAATGAAAAAAATTTCACCACGAAATAATTTGCACAGAGAATCAAATCGCTAATGATGGTTCATCCTTAGCGATATCCATTATTGTTCCACAACGATCGTAAACAAAGCCATATATATTCACACTGACCACACACCACATATCAATTATTCATGGATGTGCTGGAATGAAACGTTGTTATTTGGCAGTGATTGAGGCCAATCTTTCATGAGGGCTCAATGCCAATGATTTGCAATTGTGACTGACTAAATGTAGAATTCAAATAAAAATCTTTGATGAGATAAATTTAGAAATACGATCTCAAATTAAATGGTAGAACATATGTATGTACTAATAATTTTTTCATGAAAGACTATATGTTAATCCTAAATTTAGATATCACCAGGTCACTAATCAGTAATATGTCATGACAGACTATATCTTAATCCTAAATTTAGATATCACCAGGTCACTAATCATTAATATGTCAGCCAGTCACTAATCATTAATACATAGTGTAATAGTTATGGTAAAAAAATTATTATATATGTATAAATTTAGATATCACCCAACCACAATGGCTAATCATTAATACATATTAGTACATCATTTGCATAGGGTAATAATTATGACAAAAAAATATTATATATGTAAAGAGGAAATTAGTTCAAGGATATATAACACTTTACATATTCTAGGAAGCTCAAAAAATAAAGCGGACAACAATTTAGGTGTACCAAAATATCAAAGAGTGGAAAGCATAAATAAGAGATAAGAGAATCTCATACATAAATAAAGACAAGTATTTAGCTAAAATTATTCGTATATCTAGTATTATTATAGAGTATCAAATTTGGGCAACAATTGTAGAGTAGTAACTTTTTCTGTGCACTATAGTTTGATGTTTTGGCATTCCTATTTTGATACATGGAACATGGCTTTAATATCGAGTTTAAATGTCGAAGTCAATGTTGACTGCAACTAGTGCCCTTCTTTACTCATTCTAGAACTAATGCAAATAGCTTAGAAGCATGTCGATGCTACTACAGAGAGAACATAGGTCTCGACTTTCTTTCTAGAACCTTAGAAGTAGGATGAACAATGATGTGGGTTACCAGACCTCTATGTGGGTTACATGACCTAAGCTTAATAAACCATCATTAGTAACAAAACACACTTTTAATCATTATAATTCATTAAAAATAATGAGGAACACACAAATAAACCAATAATATTACCCCGGGATCCTTTGAATGACCTTTATGGCAAAAATAGTGGAAATTATGGTGAAACGAGTGGCTTTGATGGGTCAAAAAGGGGCTCAATGACAGTGAAAATGACGTCGATTTTTAGACCCAACATCTTCCACATGCATGTGGTTTTGCATGTCCCCATGCAAACAAAAAATTTAACCATAGGTGTAGCTGGTGCTATGATAATAAAGTCCTCAAAATTTTCAATTCTTCACTAGTCAAGAGGTAGTGCCAATAGAGATATTGACACTGGGTGTCTTTCTTCCCTTTATTTCCTTGAACTTTCTTCCTAAGGCCCTAGTATGAAATTAAAGGGTCTCAATATATCTATGTTTCTTCTCGCTGAGCTTATGCAATTTTTCATTCTTTATTTTCAACCTATCAACTTCCCCCTACAATTGAGCACATATGTCCTTTAAGGTTGTCTTCTCCTCTTTAATATACTTATCCATAATTTTGAACTTTGCAACATTGACCTTCAATATATCAATGCATCAATATTTTCTCTCCAACCTGGAAGAGATTGATCGAGTATCAGGGGGTGAGGTCTCTTTCATAGGCTCACAGTAGTCTGTAGTATTTTCAATGTCATAAGGTACATGTGTAGATGGCCTAGAAGAGTGAGGATATGAACACACAAGTGTCTTAGGATGAGAGGGTTATTTTCAAGTCTTTTTAGATAGTGGAATTGAGAGCTTAGGTGGTCAAATGTCACTTTGTTCAAAAGGTACAGGCTTAGGGTCTAAGATAATTGGATTTTCCGGTGAACAAGGAGTGTCGAGCATTGGGGTTTTGACACTTAATTTTCATTTGGCCATACTCCTCGTAAACCTGACAAGAACGACCACTACAATAGGGGTAGTGATAACTAGTTCTACGGGAGTGGTAATGGTTTGTGCAACATGAGTGGTAATGGTTGGCGCAATAGGGGTACGATGATTTTGCTTCGAAAGATCCTTCTCAAGGGTCTTATCAAGAATAGTGAAGTCCTCAGCTCCATGGGAGATGAGTCCTTCACTGTTATTTTTATTATTATCATCAACGGGAGCAGTGACAAGCTCTTGGGGTATTTCCTTAGCTGGGCCTTTTCTAGCAACAAACCCATTCCAGGATAAGAATGTATCCCAGTGATCTCCCCTCTTGTTTAATTATTCAATAATTAAAATTTTAACTAAGCCATGGTGATACATGCTTCGGTTTAAATTCTTAGGGTTTTCTTGCACACACTTATGCATCCTACCGAGGGTTTGACAAAGACAAAATGAAAAATTCAACTCACTACCAGCATCAAAATGAAACAAAAGGAAGATATGGTAGAGAAAAGTGACGCCATATTGTCCCTCACAGGTAATAAACTTATGAAGCATGAACAAAATATTTCTCCACTTCTCTATGATCCATATCCTAGGGACCCCCTTTTTCCTATCCAAATTATGCCCCATCGACCACAGAAATCGATCCCAAACCCCTTGTTCCACTTATTTGTTTTTGAACCATCATTCCCCTATTCTTGGGAGTCTTATGGCTTGAAAGAATGTTTCCTCTAATACAGAAAGCACCAAGTCACCCATACAAGCCACACTACCATCAAATTATTCTACAAATTCCTTAGTTACAGAGGCATCATACCCCTAGAATTTCCTGCGAAATGGCATCCAACCCGTGATTTTGAGGAGAGGTTTATAGCATTGTACTCAGGATATGCTTCGAACTCTCTCAGCGACCATGGTTCCTGTCTCACCACATCGAGTTTCTTCATATTTTCACAATTCATAACGTAAGAGGATATGCAAGGGTATTATGTTTCGAGTGATTCACACTACCAGCAAGGAACGAGGATTTCAGGAGTTTGGAGACAGAGTATGGAGGAATTTGAGCTTATTTCGAATCCTGGTAGTGATTTGAAATAAGTGGGGAAACAAAATGGGAAATGAGTATGGTTATTGAGAATTCATTGTAATGATTGTTGTTGGCACAGGGGTAGACCCAGGGTTCAATGCTTAATAGAGGTGGGAAGTCTTTCGACTTTAGGACACGCAAATTCCTGATACGCGAAATCCTGACGCGATCTGAGCCATCAGATCGTGGGGAAAGCAGGACCGTCAGATTGAGAGCTCTAAAATTTTGGCATTTTGGGAGTCGAGGGAACATAGGTGATTCGTATCGATAATTATCGATACAGGAAATCCCAACACGTTCAGAGATTTGGCCTCGGGTCATAGCGAGGGGTCATATGGAAAGAGGATAGGGGAGGAGCTAGCGAGAGCTAGGCCCTTGTCGAGGTTTCAGAGATAAGGAGAGTCAGGGTGACTCTCATACGAATACCTGACTCGCGAAATTGTGACGCGCCTTTGTTTAGGTTCGTGGTCATGACCCGTGGCCGCGTGAGAGTAAGGGCTTAGCAGAGAAGAGCTAGTGCCCGTTTGGCGTGGAGGTTCGAACGACGCTCATGAGAGAAACCACGGGACTCATATAACCTACACATTTGGGGAAAGGACCTATGTAAGTGGGTTCGAGGTCTAGCAGAACCCCAGAGAGTCAATCAGACTCAGTTCTTGATCGATCCTAGACTGGGAGGTCGCACAACCCTTAGGAGAGAAGGGGGGTCTGCATCACATGTACATCCTATGGCCTATCATAGTGAGACACAATCAAATACCTTCCATAAGTACCCCACTTATGACAAAGAAATTTACTCCATTGTACAATCCTGCCGCTAGTGGAGGCATTACATTCTTGGGAAGGAAACAGTCATCCACATTGACCATTGACCACCATCATAAGTGGTCCACATATCTGCAGCAGTTCCATCTCAACATCAAGTATAAGACAAGGAGCATGAACCATGTTGCTCACTTCCTTAGTCGACCTTTAGTTGCAGCACTAACCACGGTGCTACACTCCTGTGTCCATGAGACTGTTGGATGGCCCCAACTCTACGAGAGAGATCCTGACTTCGCCACTACCTACCATATGTTGGGCACAAACAAAACGGCCACTAATTTCCATCTTCAAGAGAGGTTGTTGTGTCATTTGGGCCATCTCTACGTCCCATCAAGCGAGCAAGCAAACTTGTATTTGGGAATCTCACTACAGTAGGGTGGAAGGACACATTGGCATAGCAAATATAGTGGCATTGTTGCAAAAACATTTCTATTGGTTGAAACTTCGACATGATGTCAGCAAGTGTATCATGTCCTGCATGGCCTACGCCATTGCCAAACGGGCCATTAAGAAACAAGGAATGTACACCCCTCTTCCTATTCCTGACAAGCCCTGGGAATCCATGTTAATGGACTACATGTCGAGCCTTCCTTCAACCAAGGAGGGAAATGATAATGTTTTTTTGGTTGTTGATCGATTTTCCAAGATGGCGATTTTGGTCGTCTGCAAGAAGAGCATCACAACGGAGGCCACTACCAAGCTCTTCTTCGAACGAGTGTGGGTATATTTTGGGGTACCACAAACCATTGTCTTAGATTGGGACAACCAGTTCCTCAACACATTGGGACAATCGGTTCCACAATGAAAGCTTTATATACGGAAGAGAGCTTCTGTATATGCACATTTTGCCTTCCGTATATGCACATTTTGTCTTCCGTATATGTGCATTTTGGCTTCCGTAAATGCATATTTATGGAAGCCAAAATGCGCATATATGGAAGAGAGATTTACGGAAGCCAAAATGTGCATATACGGAAGCTCTCTTCCGTATATGTGCATTTTTGCTTTTGTAAATGCGCATTTTGGCTTCCGTATATGCGCATTTATGGAAGCCAAAATGCGGATATACATAAGAGAGATTTATGGAAGCTCTCTTCCGTATATGTGCATTTTGGCTTCCATAAATGCACATTTTGGCTTCCGTAAATGCGCATATACGGAAGCCAAAATACGCATATACGGAAGAGAGCTTTCGTATATGCGCATTTTGGCTTCGTATATGTGCATTTACGGAATCCAAAATGCACATATATAGAATCTATCTTCCATATATGTGCATTCTATCTTATGAAAAAAAATGTTGTCAAGGCTACTAGCTTTTATATTTAAAAAAATATTTATAAATAATAATAATATAATCAAACATATAATTTATTGGGAAAAAACACAAATGCGTCATCCGTATATGCACCTTTCATATGCGTCGTCCGTATATGCACCTTCCGTATATGTGCATATATGGACGATGCATATACGGAAGTTGGCCACTTCCATAATGGCGTCTTCCGTATATGCGCATATATGGATGACGCATATAAATACTCGTATAAATGCCCATATACGGACGACAACTTCCTTAAATCCTCATATATGAAAGCACACATATACAGAAAATGCATTTAGATTATTGTAAATTTCTTTCGTATATGCGTCGTCCGTATATGCGCGCTTCCGTATATGTGCATATATGAATGATGCATACAAATACGTGTATAAATGTGCATATATGGACGACAACTTCCTTAAATCCTCATATATGAAAGTACACATATACGGAAAATGCATTTAGATTACCGTAAATTTCTTCTGTATATGCACCTTCTGTATATGCGTTGTTCGTATATGCACCTTCCGTATATGCGTGCTTCCGTATATGTGCATATACAGATGACGCATATAAATACGCATATAAATTTTCATATACCGATGACAACTTCCTTAAATCCTTATATCCTCATATATGAAAAAGCACTCATATACGGAAGATGCATTTGGATTACAGTAAATTTCTTCTGTATATGCACCTTCCGTATATGCATCGTTCGTATATGCGCATATGCATTTGGATTACTGTAAATTTCTTCTGTATATGCACCTTTCGTATATGCGCGCTTTTGTATATGCACATATACAGATGACGCATATAAATACGTGTATAAAGGTGCATATATGGACGACAACTTCCTTAAGTCTTCATATATGGAAAGCACACATATACGAAAGGTGCATTTGAATTATAGTAAATTTCTTCCGTATATGCGCACTTTCGTAAATTTGGATTACCGTAAATTTATTCTGTATATGCACCTTCTGTATATGCATCGTCCGTATATGCACCTTTTATATATAATTCGTAAATTTCTTCTGTATATGCGCGCTTCCGTATATGCGTCGTTCATATATGCACCTTCTATATATGCGTCGTCCGTTTATGCACCTTCCGTATATACACCTTCTGTATATGTGTCATTCCTATATGCACCTTCCGTATATGCGTGCTTCCGTATATGTGTCGTTCGTATATGCACCTTCCGTATATGCACGCTTTCGTAAATTTGGATTACCGTAAATTCTTTCCGTATATGCACCTTCCGTATATGCATCGTCCATATATGAACCTTCTGTATATGCACGGTTCCGTATATGCACATTTCTGTATATGCATCGTTTGTATATGCACCTTCCATATATGCGCGCTTCCGTATATGCATTGTTCGTATATGCGCGCTTTCGTATATTTAGATTACTGTAATTTTTTTCTGTATATGAACCTTCCGTATATGCGTCGTCCTTATATGTACCTTCTGTATATGCGCGCTTCTGTACATGCGCATATACGGATGACACATATAAATACGCGTATAAATGTGCATATACGAACAACAACTTCCTTAAATCCTCATATATGAAAGCACACATATACAGAAGATGCATTTGGATTACCGTTAATTTCTTCTATATATGCACGCTTTTGTAAATTTCTTCCGTATATGCGTCATCCGTATATGCACCTTTCGTATATGCGCATATACAGATGACGCATATAAATACGCGTATAAATGTGCATATACGGATGACAACTTCCTTAAATCCTCATATATGAAAGCACACATATACGGAAGATGCATTTGGATTACCGTAAATTTCTTCTGTTTATGCACCTTCCGTATATGCGTCGTCTGTATATTCACCTTCCATATATGCACGGTTCCGTATATGCGCCTATACGGATGACGCATATAAATACGCGTATAAATGTGCATATACGGACGACAAGTTCCTTAAATCCTCATATATGAAAGCACACATATACGGAAGATGTATTTGGATTACTGTAAATTTCTTTTGTATATGCACCTTCCGTATATGCACGCTTTCGTAAATTTGGATTACTGTAAATTTCTTCTATATATGCACCTTCCGTATATGCGTCGTCTATATATGCACCTTCTGTATATGCATGTTTCCGTATATGCACATATACGGATGATTATCTACTGCTAGATGGCATCTACATGTTCATCTACCCAGACGGCATCCTGAGATTCAAGGTGGACAAGGACGAGGAAAAAGAGGGGAACATAAAGCAGTTCGAGGTACCCGATGTCTTGGCCGAAGATCTTTAGGACAGGCACCTATGGCTGCAGAGAATCGAGCATGAGAAGGATGGGGTTTCATTTGTTTACCTCACCTCTGACTACGAGGCCGTGCTGCATCACGATCCGCTGGAAATCTATGTGAGAAAATCGTTTAATAGCAATGGGCTTTTTCATTTTGAACAGCTTAGAAATAACTATTCAACATATCATGATTGTGAGTATGCACAATTTTTGTTGTAGTACCTTTGTTGTTTTATTGTCTATTATTTGTGTGTAGTAGGTTTATAGTTGAAAAAGTGCTTGTTTGATTGCATTTATCTTTCATTATCAAAAAAAGTAAAAGAGCATTTTAGGTGTTTTTCTCTTTCTCTATTACTTGCACATTTATTTCACAAAAGGTGTGAGTACTCACACTTTATCTACACAAAAGGCACGAGTACTCGCACTCAACCTTCATAAAAGGTGAGAGTACTCGCACTCAGCCTTCACAAAAGGCATGAGTAACACACTTTTCCTGCACAAAATACGCAAGTACTCTCACTTTTCCTTCACAAAAGGTGAAAGTACTTGCACTTTTCTTTCACAAAAGGCATGATTACTCACTCTTTTCCTTCATAAAAGGTGTGAGTTCTTTCCTGAGTCTCAAATTTTATCAATTTCTTGTTGTTTTTAATCTCATGGTTTGCCTATTGTAGGATAATCAATATAAAAGTGTTTTCATCTTTGCATTTTGCATCCATTTTCAAGAGAAAAAGTAAAATGCATATAGGTTCATTTTTCCTCAGTTCCCTATCATGGTAGGTGGGAAGACTTCCCTAGTTGATATAATAGTGGTGGATGGCCCATTAGACTTCAATATGATCCTTGGGTGTGATTATGTATATGATATGAATGTTGTGGTTGCTATGCTCTTTTAAGTGATGTGTTTTCCTCAAAATAGAAGAATGGTCACTATTGATCAACTTCCATCTAATAATAACCATCCTAATTCAACTTTAGCTCAACCTACCCCTTTGTATGTTCCTAGTATTAGTGGACTCTACCCCACCATGGGTGAATTATGTGGCAACATATCCTCATTGTTCACTTTATTTTGAGAAGGATCCTTTACACTCATGTTTTCCCTCTCAAGATATGGTCCCAACAATTGATCAGGTGATTTATCCAATGGGTACATGGGAGACCTTGCTTCCCCTTATTGGCTCGAGGGATGGTGATTTTCTCTTAAGTCTGATCTCATTGTTTGTTGGTCCTCAAGCCATAGTATTTGTGAGTCTTTATTGATACACTCTACTAGCTCTAATTATAATATCCATCATTATATGGAATATGGTCAATTCTCGTCACTCATATAGGTCGTCAATCCTCCCAATTCACATGGTTTCTTGGATGTTGAATTTCCTTCGGATGAGGCTATCCTTGAATCTATGACTACAACTAATAGACCATGGGAAGAGATGCATCATTGATAATTCTTTCTTCTATAACTAGAGACTTTAGAGGTTGAATACCAAAGGAATCAATGGCCTGAGCCTAGAAATGGGTTCTACCTGAAGAAGTACTATGCATAAGTCGTAAGGCAATGTGGTGATTTCTACCATATTATGCTTTTAAGGTTTGTTGTTTTCAATTTTTGTATTCCAAAGCACAATTTGTTATTAGAGGTTTATATATTTTATTTATTAACTTCTAGATGAGTGTTGTTGGTCATATATATACAAGACTTTGGAGGCATTTTATTTGGCATTCTTTCACCACTTTGGTACACACTAATCCTTTCTGACAGGTAATGGCCTTGAAAATAACATATAGGTTAGGTTGTTCACCTTACATTTGTACATTATCATTTTCCTCTTTGATTTCAACTTAGGATCAACCCCATTGAGTTGTGACACAAAACCTTTCTTATCATTCAAAAGTTTTGTAATTTACGTGATAGGTCCTATTGATCATGGGTGCCCTAGTTAGAACTTGGTTTGCCATCTTGGCACCCATGCTCAAGTTTTCATAGGCTCGAGAGCCCTATTATCCCTGCCATAAATTTGTGTCAAATATGCATGACTTCTTCTCAATCTTCTTCTAGCCATAACCCATGAATCTCCCTCTTTATGACATTTTGATTTGTATTATTGCATTGCATATCATTTCTTGTGCTTTTGAGCCTAATTCCCACTTCAGTTCACCATCAACTACTTACTACTATACATTAAAATCCTATCCCTAGAGGAAACATCTCGATGAGTGTCCATATCCCGGACATCCTTCCTACATTTTGCATAGGTATGTTCCATGCGCTTGGAACTAGTTTTTTTTTCCCACGACACTCATTTCCTCCACTATATTTTATCATTATTTTATTCTTTTTCAGGCTTTAATAATATGAAAAAGACACAAAAAAACAAATATGATAAAAAAAGAGAGAGGGGGGGCGGGGGCGGGGTGGGGCAAAGATCTTTGTTTTATTGGCAGTGGTCTTGAGTGATGTCACCCTTGAACAAAGCACCAAGTTTTGAGTCATATACTCAATAAGTTGGATTTTAGTGGCCTTAGGAAGTTGAACCTTCATTCTAAGTTCAATACTCCTCCAACTGGTTACTCTTCCAATCACTATGGAGAGTTTTTTTATGCCTCCTATGTCACAAACTTATATCATTGTTCCACTTTATGTCAAATGTTTCCCGAGTCACCATTGTATTGCGCTTATGTTCAAGGGAAGTTGCATCTTGTGTTGTCCATTCCTCATATTTATTGACCATCCACGTTGGCCTTCCTAGTTTTCAATTTGTTCTCAGTACTATCAGTATCTTTGTCCTTTGCTCGTGTCAATGTGTAAGGTCCTCATTGACTTGTTGTCGGTGGGTCATCTCTTATCAACTACAACGCATTGCTTTGAGAGTTTGACCTATAGTCGTAGCACCCTAGGCCTACTTTCATCATTGGTAGGTTACCATATACTCAATAGATGACATTTCATCATTAGTCATTGAATGAGTGGTTTCCTATGTGTTCAATGTCAATATCTCTATTCATATACTAGGATTCTTGGTGTATCTTGGTTTCCATTTTCATTATTAGTGGAAGTCATTGCCTCCGTCTACGACTCTCCTTATTGTTCATTTCTTAGAGGGTCTCTTATGTTTGTTATTCTATCTGGTGCATGCGAGAGATGTACTCAGTGGTGTGTTCTTCTAGCTTTTTCATCTGATACCTTCAAAGTATTTCTCATCACGTTCACTCGTGTTGGATAATGGGGGTTTCCTTCATGCCCTCATTCCAATGGATATCTTCCCAACGAATTTGACTCATTTTCTCTGGGAATGGGATCCAGAGGCTTAATAGTACCTTGGGGCTTCTAGTCATCACTGGTAGGATCCCTTGCTATTAATAGTGGGAATATATCAATGTCCCCTAATTGATAGATTCTACAAACATTCAATGTCAACACATCTATTTTCACTTGCTAGAATGTACTATGTACCTTTATTCCCATTATCATTTTTGATGGGTTATCTCACGTTTGTTAATGGTACATATCAATGACAAATAATCAAACAATTTATCCCATGTTTAACATCGACTCATTTATTCACATGGCGTAGATTGAAGGCCTTGGGCCTTAATAGCATATCCTCTCTATGGTGTTGCCTGAGTTGTGCAAGACAATGCCACTCACCCATATGACATTGGTACTTTTTGAGGATCAATTATTTTATCTTAGTATTCCATTCATCCTTCGGATATATTTTGAGACATATATCCACTATGTATTTGTTCATGGCTATGATTTGTCTTTGACATGGATCCACTATGAATATTTTCATGGCCATGATATTTTCTTTATATATATACATCATGGATCTATAGTGCACTTGATTTGGTGTCCATGCTTATCCACACCTAAGCATGGGTATTCCCACCTTGGGAAGAGAGTAATGTGATGCCTTTATTTCGTTGCAAGTATTTTCATGATCCAAAGTTTGGTGAACTCCACCTATCCCCACTCAACAACTTCCTCCATAGTATTATAATTTATTTATGCTTTCAGCTTCCCTTCTGACCTCACAAATTATGGGGCATATGTTATAGTATCAATTTCCACCACAATAGTTGAGATGCCTTTGTTTGGCCTTCATCCCTATCATATCTATCTTTGGCTTCTTGGGCCCACTTACAACTCTATTAAAAAATACTTTCTGGAAAACCACTCACACTTATGGCTCTTTAAAGGAGAGAATAATTGCACCTTCCCTTCAACAAAGGCATGATTGCCTTCATAATTCACTAAAAATATAAACAAATGTGAAAATTACACACTCCTAAGTAGGGTTTATAGAAAAACTAAATCTATAACTCTCTAAAACCTATGGAAAAATGGTCTCATCCATATTGAAATGGTATAAAGGGGCCTAATGAAAGGAGAATGTTACAAGCAATATTTCTATACCGGAGTATCATCTAGCCTAAAAAATTAGATCCATCACATCCCTAATGTTTTTATGACCTTTATCTCCTTGCAAACCCCTATCTTCGTAAGTTCGTCTCTCTTTCTCGTCATTGAGGCCTAAGATCTTCCTCATACTTGTGCAAAGGAGAACGTTAGAGGTGAAGCAATCATGAGTGTCCCAAGGATGGAGGAATCTGGATGAAGGTTATAGATAGTGTTGACAGCAAGATCAAGTACATTTTTTTGTATTGTTGATATTTATAATAAAATGAAGATCTCTCTTCTTTCCCCCTCCCCAAAAGTCATTTCTTTTTCCGTAATTAGAATATTCTTTTAGCATTAGTAGAGGAGCTAACTTACCTGATAAAGTTAGTTATAGTAGCTATTTTATGTTCATTTTTATTGCTACCAATAGTTTGAGGAAGATTTGTTGTTTCCATGTGTGTAGGTCTACAATATTGGATAGGGCAACCAACAAGGATCATCTCCAACTGGCTATTTGAACTAGGTAAGACTCCTTACAACTAACTGGTAGTTATTAAAAGTTCATCATAGGCTACTTTTGGGAATGATTAGGATTGTTCTTCAATTCTCGTTTTTCTATGGTCAACCCTAGCCATAGGATTACTTACATTTGAAATACCTATAAATATTGGTTCTTTAGCAATGGCTCTAAGGTGTGTATAAATTTATGCACTTATTGTTGCATTGGAATATCCTACATTGTCCATTACTTTTCATATTTGTCCACATGTCCAAACTGGTTAGAAGTTCCAT
>JASDQU011402328.1:0-28535 GCA_032191745.1 Picea mariana
TTTTGAATCTAACCCTTTAATTTCTCATTTTCTCCTTCTATACAATGACTCAAAACCCTAAATTCTTCTAATTCTTTATTCAATTTGTTATTCTCCTTACACTTCTTTCTCAGTTTAGCAAGTGTTGGATTACCAATAGAATAAGTAGAGGCTACTTGTATGTTAGATGCTTCTTGCATTTGATCATTAAGTTGAGGTTCAATTGGGGCTGATATAGACTCAACTGGTGTAGAATTCCCTTGTCCATCTATTTTAGAAGGTGTAACATATCTCTTACCATAAAAAATAGAAGGTGAAGGTATTTGACCATATGAAGTGGCAATATTTGTTTTATTATAATCTTTAGAGACACTTGGAGTTCCCTTAGTGTTTTCTTCTTCAATGTCTACATTAACACATTGGGACTAAGTCAAATTTTGTTGAGGAGTAGGGGATGATTTATTAACTCGATCCTTCCTCTATTTTTCCATATTCCTTTGGGAGATAAGGTCTTCATCATCACCTTTATTGTTGTTTTGTGAACCTCAGGATTTATAAATTTCAATAATTGGCTCAACAAACCCATTTATTTTTGCAAAATCATCCCAATTATCACCCATGATATGTCATTATTCCATAATAAATATATTAATAAACCCATGGTGGTGAAGACTTCTAAGATTATTTTTAGGGTTTTTATGGACTTGTTGGGGCATTTTATGGAGAATCTTCCAAAGATAATAAGAAAAATTAAACTGATTTCCACTCTCAAAGTGCAACAAAATTATGATTTGATAAAGAAATGTTCTTGCATACCTACCCTCACATGTTAGATACTTATGAAGAATGACCAGAGGGTTTCACCACTTTTCCTCGAGCCACGACCTGGGAACTCCTTTGGACTAGTCGACATCTTGATGTTTGGGTTTCAAAAATCAGGCATAAATTTGTCTGTCAACAGTCTTGTATTTAAACCACCTATCACCACTTTATTATAGGTTTATATCCTTAGCTACAATCGTCTATGATACATTCATTAATATTTTGTGGATGTGGGAAAAATTCCCATTAAAATCCTCTATGAATTTTAGTGCAACCTAGTCGTTGTATCCTTGAAATTTCAGAAAGAAGGAATGGCATCCTACAACTTTGAAAATTTCTTTGCATGAGTTGTAATAAAAAAAGGACCTCTAAATCTTCAATTAACCTTGGTTCATGCCTATTGACCACCATTTTGACATATGCGTAAAATGGACATCAATGTAAACCTATAGTATTTATACCCTAAAAAATGAGACTAGAGAGGTTTGAATTGTGGATGTAATGGATATAACATTAAACAGCTAGTATTTTTGTTTTTGGATGAGTTTATAACTCATTTTGAATCCTTGAAGTGAGTCAAAATAAGAGATGCTTATGATGATAGCTTCGATGATAACAATAAGAAGGGTATGATCATATGTTATATTATGAATTATCTACTAAATTCAGGTGAATTTTATTGCAATTACTCAAAATGAGTATTGAAATCATGATATAAAATAATAACTCAAAAAGAGTATAGAAAATCGTGGTTTAAATCAATCATTAAAAGAGTTGAGGGATTGAACCACAGTTTGAATGATGATATGGTAGTGGTATATTAAAGGTACGGATAAGTGATGGGAATATAACTTGTATATATAGGCCTACTCATAAAGTTATAAAAACATGGGATTTGAATGATAGGATAGGAAGTAGTGATAGGTATAAACATAAGAAAAATATGGGGTAGGGAAACAAGGTAAATCTAGTAATGTTCATTAGTGAATTTCCTCTATCCTTAACAAACTATAAAAAAGGTAAAAATATATTCTTACCTCAATTTCCCCACTCATTTATACTTGCAAATGTGTTTTAGGTCTTAGCTAGGTGTATGGAAGTAGAGTTGTTGAAAAATTGTTGCAAGTATGAGCATGCCCAAAATGTTGTAGATTACTCAAAAGAGGAATTTGATGTAAAATTTTGAAACCTTGGAGATTAATCACACCTTTGTTTAATATTACAACAAACTTCTGAAACATTTGGATGGGGAGTATTTTCATAGTTGTTTCCATCCCATCTCATTTGAACCATGAGGAATGTAGAAAATTCAAAATTTGCATCTACAAGTGTTCTAGCACCCCTTATACAATTTTGGTACCCATTATACAGTTTTGGTACCAGAAGAACAAAGATTCTTTAAGAGTTGTAATAATGTTGTTTATGTGAAGTATGAACTAGATGGAACAAATTCTAATGGAACAAATGTTGATGTCAATTATTATTAAAGAAATGGAGATTAAAACTTCAACTTTTACCTATACTTGAAAACCTGCAAATTATGGAAATCTTTTAAAATTCTAAACTTATTGGTGGAATACAAGTTGTAAGATGGAACCAAAAATACTATATGATGGTGCTCATGGATGATTCTTCCACAAAGGTACATCTATTGTTGAAATCAAATCAGATCTTGGTGCCAAGAACTATGAAAACAAAATAAATGTAGCTACAACGAGAACAATGAAGCAAGGAGGTGGGGAGTCAAAACATGGTTGTCTCTCAAGCTTTGTAATGAGGAAGAGATCTGATCCCTCGAAAAAATATCTTCCAAAGAAATAGATAATCTCCTCTTTTTTTTAAAATCACTTTGTTCTAACTTCCTTGCATATCATTCCCCTTTTATTCACACATTGCAAACTGTTGTCAAAACCGCAAACCAAACATTCTTCACCAAAACCCAAATCTTGGCACAATTCTATATATGTGAATAATTTTTTGTAAGTTGAACATAAAGAGAAATCATTGGATTCCCAACCAATAATGAATTCCATTAACCAATGTGAGAATAGTCACCATTAATGCCAATGAGTGTCAAGGTTCCCTAGTACATATTGCTAGGTACAAATTGATGAGTTGAAGTTAAGTCACCTACAATATATGATAAAAAGGGGGCATTGAGGAATTCCCACTACCATAAGAAAGAGATCCTTCCATTAATGCATGCAATCCTCTAGGTACTATAAATATCTCTAACCTTAGTCCCTGTTATTGTGTTGAAGTTGATGGGACAAATTTTGTCAGAACAAGGGCCTTAATGAACCCCCCATCATCTAACACAATAATAAAACATAATAATTTGAATAATACAAGGTAGATCCAACAACTGTATGAAAATTTTTATCTTGGACTTTCCCACTAGTAACATGGATTTCAAGCAAGGCCACATCTAGCTACACTAGCAAGCTGATTTTCATAACTAGACTTACTTTTGTCTTTACTTTAAAAAAAAAAAATTAATACACACACATATAGAAATTATAAAATACTTGAGGTTGAAGAGGGGGGATGATATCCCCTACTCACAACCTCCATCTCTGACTATTGCAAGATATCATGAAAAACTCTTCCTTGGACATAGGTTTATGATACAATCTCAACCTATGACCATTAACCACAAAATAACCTTGACCNCTCTAACCTTAGTCCCTGTTATTGTGTTGAAGTTGATGGGACAAATTTTGTCAGAACAAGGGCCTTAATGAACCCCCCATCATCTAACACAATAATAAAACATAATAATTTGAATAATACAAGGTAGATCCAACAACTATATGAAAATTTTTATCTTGGACTTTCCCACTAGTAACATGGATTTCAAGCAAGGCCACATCTAGCTACACTAGCAAGCTGATTTTCATAACTAGACTTACTTTTGTCTTTACTTAAAAAAAAAAAAATTAATACACACACATATAGAAATTATAAAATACTTGAGGTTGAAGAGGGGGGATGATATCCCCTACTCACAACCTCCATCTCTGACTATTGCAAGATATCATGAAAAACTCCTCCTTGGACATAGGTTTATGATACAATCTCAACCTATGACCATTAACCACAAAATAACCTTGACCCTAATCAATCATCTTAATTATCACCAAGACATTATCGAAGATATTCATGACCTCATAGGGCCCCAACCAACATATCGTGAGCTTTCTCTTGAAATTATTGAATTTCATGTCAAAGAGGAGGGCCTAGTCACCTGGATTGAAGTGCTTCTTTCTAATAAATTTGTTGTGCCACTTTGCTTGATACTCATGGAAAAGAATGGTACATAGTTATGATTATTTCAATTTAGGGTTGTTGACTAATCCAAAATTAGTCATGTGAGACTAAAGCAAAGTTTGATGAAAATTCTTGTCTCTTGTTGTTAGAGTTAGGGAAGGTTCGCAGGTATGTGATCATATACACCAAGTCTGTTACAGAGTTACAAATCGTATTTGGATGATGAAATTGATGAGGGATTTTGGTTGAGGTACATGTTGGGTACATAGCTGAGACAAGTAGTTGATGAGTTAAAACATACATGAGGTGTATAGTAGATGATGTTGGTACATCTTGATGAGTCATAGTTGATGAGTAATTGATACATGATTGGTACATACTTGGTACATGGTTGAAAGCACTTGCTAGTAGTATTGTTGACACATGGTCTATGGATGATGTAGCATACTTGTCTTGGTATATTATTAGAAGAACATATTGATCTGGGTTATGATTATGATTTGTTGTGTTATGTTTGGTTGATGCACATCTTTGAGAGTTTTCTTAGTGATTGATCTTGGTCAGTAGATTTGATTTGGTTTATAAGATTGATGAGACAAGTTTTTGTGATAGGTTGTTTGGATGGGTTGTTGTGACAAGTTATTTGTACAAGTTTGGTGCATGGTTGATGCACTTGTTTATGGTACAGGTTGATTATAGGTTGAGGTACATGTTGATGCATGGTTCAAGTTATTGGTATAGGTTGTTTGGTGCAGGTTGATTGGTACGAGTTTACAGCAGTATATCTCATAGTGATAGTGTGACAGTGGTTCCATCATTCTACTTATATGTCAGGGCGGTTGGACGGGGCAAGGATGGGTGGTTGTAGTCACCTTTTGGTTGTAGCCAGAGAACATAGGGGGTTGAAGCCTCCTTCTAGTTGTATCCATAGAATTAGGGAGTTGGAGCTTCCCTCAGGTTGTAGCCTGAGAAAATAAGGGGTTGGAGCCTCCTTCCAGTTGCAGCTGGAAAACAAAGGAAGTTGGTGCTTCCAATGAATGTAATTATTAAAGACATATAAGAAAAAGAATTATGTGGTTTTCTCTCACTTTGGGTTTCCACGTAAAACGATGGTGTACTGTGTATGTGTGTGATTTCTCATTTGTTCATTCTTTATTTACTCTGCAACTATTGGATTATAATTCTACATTGATATAACACTTGCATTTTATGATGAAAAATGATTAAATTTATCTATTATTGATTCACCCCCCTCTTAGTAATCCAACAATTGGTATCAGAGTCGGTTCCTTCAGGAAACAGTTTAACCACTAGAAAGAGATCATGGATTATTCTGAGAATGGAGTACCAATGTTTAATGGTCAGAATGGTTTTAAGTATGATATGTTCATGTTGGATTACTAAGAGGGGGGGTGAATCAGTAATAGAGAAATTTAATCCTTTTTAACCATATAATCCAAGTGTTATATCAATGAAGAATTATCATCCAATAACTGCAAAGTAAATAAGCAATGAAAAATGAACAAACATACACACAGACACTACACTATTGTTTTACGTGGAAACCCAAATCATGAGAAAACCACAGAATTCTTTTTCTTAAATGTCTTCAAGAATTACATTCATTGGAAGCACCAACTTTCTTTATTTTCCAACTGCAATTGGAAGGAGGCTCCAAACCCCTAGTTTCTCATGCTACAACCTGAGATACTGATTCAGAAATATACTATGTCTCGGCTGTAAATAGAGATACTGATGATTGTTTCTTTCTTAGCCATGATACCAAACACTCACCTAAGTAGAATGTTGCTCCATTGGTGCTTCGTCGATCATCAATACGACCTTCCCAATTTGCATTTGTGTAGGCAATAAGTGATAGATCTTTTCCTTTTGGATACCATAATCCAAACTCTTTTTCTCCTTTGAGATATCTAAAAATCCTCTTTACTACTAATACATGTGATTCCTTTGGTGTTGCTTGAAATCATGCCACCTGTCCAACTGCTTGCATTAGATCTAGTATGGATGTTGTCACATATAGTAGGTTGCCAATCATTGACCTGCATTGCCTCTGATCTGTAGACTTCAAATCATCATCTTTGCTCAACTTACAACTGGTTTGCATGGGAGTGATAACTGGTTTGCAATCTTCCATTCCGGACCTCTTTAGCATTTCTCTAATATACTTGGTTTGAGAAATAAAAATTCCTTGGTTGATTTGACCTATCTGAAGTCCCAGAAAGAAGGATAGTTCTCCAAGTAACGACATTTCAAATTCATTCTGCATGTATTTTGCAAATTTCTAGCTTAACCTGTCATCATCACTACCAAAAATAATATCATCAACATAGACTTCAATTAATAAAATATTACCTTGACTTACCTTGATGTAGAGGTTGTTGTCTGCACTTCTTTTTATGAACCCTGCCTGCTGCAAATACTTATCCAGTCTTGAGTACCATGCTCTAGGAGCTTGTTTTAAACCATACAAGGCCTTCTTTAATTTGCATACATAGTCTTTGTTCTCTGACAAGTGAAATCCTTTTGGTTGTTCAATGTAGACTTCTTCTTCAATCTCCCCATTCAAAGAAGTTGATTTTACATCCATCTGATATACTTTAACATTTTTGGATCATGCATAAGATAAAAGTAAATGTATTGCTTCCATTATGGCAACTGGGGAAAATGTCTCTTCAAAGTTGATTCCTTTAATCTGTGCATATCCTTTACATACCAATCTAGATTTGTTCCTTGTAACCTGTCCATAATCACTCAATTTATTCCTAAACACCCATTTTGTGTTGATCACATTCTTATTCTTTGGTCTTGGAACCAATTCCCAAGTGTCATTTTTCTCTATTTGATCCAATTCTTCATCCATGGCCTTATACCAAAATTCATCCTTACTGGATTCTTCAAAACAGTTTGGTTCAATTGTAGATAGGAGTGCTAGGTGTGTTTGTTCTAGTGAACAGATTTTTCTTCTAGTCTCAACTCTTGCATCTTTGTTTCCAATAATCTAATTTGAAGGATGATTCTTTTGTACTCATTTGCTAGGTGTCTTTGGAGATACTTTATGAACTTGCTCTTCTTCTTCTGTCGGATTCTCTTCATCTTCATCTTCCTCTTCTACTTATTTTTCATCTTATTATTCGAAAAGTTGTTCCATTGATTTGTTTTCTTCTTCCTTTGATTCTGGTATGCATGTTTCATCAATTGTTACATTGATGCTTTCCACAACTTTGTTCAATCTTAGATTGTAATGCTTGTATGCTTTCCTTGTACTTGAGTAACCAACAAGTATTCCTTTGTCCACAAGAGAGTCAAACTTTCCCATTCTGCCATCTTCTCTTTTGATGTAGCATTTGCTTCCAAAAACTCTAAAGTTCTTCACATTTGCTGGTCTTCCTTTCCATAGCTCATAGGGAGTTTAATCGGTGTTGTTTCTGAGAATTACTCAGTTTTGAATGTGAACTTTTGTATGCACTCCCTGTGTCCAAAATATATCTGTCAATTTGGAATTCATTAACATTGTTCAAGCCATTTCTTGTACTATCCTGTGCTTTCTTTCAACAACTCCATTTTGTTGAGGTGTTCTTACAATGAAGAATTGCCTTGTTATTCCATGACTGGTACAGTAGTCCATAAACTCCTTTGAAGTGAACTCTCCTCCATTATCAGATCTCAAACATTTGATTCTTGAATCCATCTCATTTTCAACCATTTCCTTGTAGATCTTGAAGTTTTCAAAAGCATCTGATGTGTTCTTGAGAAAGCAAATTGTAGTCATTCTTGTATAATCATCAACTAATAACATAAAGTGTTTTTCACCTTTTAAGCCACTTTTTGTAGTTGGTCCAACTAGATCAGTGTGCACAATTTCCAGTGGTCTTGTTGTTGAATATACCTTTGATTTGAACCTAGTCTTTGTTTTCTTTCCTTGTTGACAATTCTTGCATAAAGTGTTGGTTGGTTTCGTGATCTAGGGAATTTCTCTGACTGCTTCTCTTTTGCTGACTTTGACAAGGTTATCAAAATGTAAGTGACCCATTCTTCTATGCCATATCCAACTTTCATCTTCCTTTCCTAGACAACACTTTTCATTTCCAATTTCACTTAACACATATATGTTGTTTGAAGTTCTTGCAACTGTACCGACCAATTTCCCTAAACCTTCTTTTCTTATCTAACACTTTTCTGAATCAAAAGTAAGTTTATGACCTTGGTCACACATTTGACTCACACTTAGAAGATTATGTTTCATATCTTCTACCAGTAGAACATTTTGTTCATTTTCATTCTTGTTCCCAATTCGGACTGTGCCTTCTCCAATGATTTTGGATGAATTATCATTTCCAAAGGAGACTGATCCATTTTTTTTCTTTTCGTAATGTAAGAAATTTGTCTTTATCACCTATCATGTGTTTTGAACATCCACTGTCAACGTACCAACCATGTTTCTTCTACTTAGCTTGTAGAGCGACTGTGCATTTTTCATTGTTATACTGATCTTTCTTTCTTATCCATGTCATTTTCTGAGGTTCTTGTCTGTGACTATTGTTATTTTGTTGAGGTTCTTTAGGAGGGACTGTCATTCTACAATCCTTGGCCATGTGTCCAAAATTGTTACATTTGTAAAATTCCACTTTAGTGCTCAAAGATTAAAACTTGTTGTAACTTCTTCTTTGTGTCTCCCTAGGTCCCCTTCAATTATAATACACTCATTACTTAACTTTATTATTTACCTTTTAAATGTTGATACTGAGAGGGGGATGAATCAGTATCAAGTACAATTTAAAAACCTTTTTTCAACTAATACTTAAAACATTCAATTATATCCAATGAACAATGAACAATAGTATAAGAGTTACACCAATACACCACAATACACCATGCACAATATATGAGAAATAATCAATAGTTTTTCTTCAAGGGAAGTAATGACTTCCAAAGGTAGCTGCAGCTTCCAAATGTAAAGGGAGGGATAAACCTCCAAGAGGAAGATACAATCCTCCAATATCAAGAGAGAGTTGAACTCTCCATCCTTGCCCCTTCCTTCCACCCAAGAATATATGAGAGATAATAAAACTTTACATTAAATCATCACCATCAACCAATCATCACATAGAACCTGATAATGCTTCCTGAGACTTCTTCAATTTCTACAATTATTCAATTCTTGGAGTACTTTGTTCCTGTAGATAATATTACTAAATGTATCCTCTAAAACTCCTCCAATTTTCACTACTTGAATCCTCCCCAAAAAGAGGTTATAGAAAGAATGGTAGACTTTATTCAATTATGGTATGTTCATAAGACCCAACTTGTACAGCATGCCCCGCACTCAATATTTAACATCTGATTCTGAAACTCGCACACAAGAAACTAAAATCTGTACTATTTTCATTGGAAGTGGTCCAACTTCATTTGGATTTTGTATGAAGTTATGACTATTTTACCCAGAATACCTGTTTATTCACTAGCTTCAGGACTGGTCACAAACCCTATCTTCCATAGAGTGTATCTCCATAATTATAGCGAATCAAGAGGTGAAATTTTTACCAGAGGTATTTTGATATGTGTTCTCAATACCATATCAATTTCACCATATGAATCGTTATAGAAAACAAGTTATAGAAAAAATGGTAAGATGACCTGAAAATAACATACCTTAGAACACATCACCAAAAGACTTCATCCTCCGTTGAAATCTAGCCTTCTTTTCTTCTTATTTCCTCTGAAATTCGACTTGTATCAAATGAATGTATAACAATATTGATTTATACCATTTATGTCACTTCCTTTTAACATTAGGGCCGACCTGACACTTTCTTATTTTGTAATTATTTTCTTTAATTATCTTCGAGGCCTACATGTACTTCCTTCTTCAATTCACTTTGTTATCTTCAAAAATTCATTTCTCCTCAACCTTGAGGATACACGTGATGTGTCACATACCACTAGAAACAACATGATGTATACTATCTATTCATGGGTGTTTTATATTCATGTGCATTGTCCTTCATGACCAAATGCCTTTATCAATCTTGTGATCCAAAACCCATGACTAGGGTTGACATCAATGACAACAACCAATCTTCCAACAATCTCTCCCTTTGTCATTGATGGAAACACTCATGCTCCCCCTATTATCATGATCCCAATTTCTCTCCCCCTTTGACATGAATGGCAAAGGTTAGGGTTGCTCCCCCTGAGTTTAATGGAAAAATTTAACTCTCTTCTTCGGGGCTGCTCCCCCTAAACATGTGGCACTCAATAATACTTCATCCTTATTTTTGGTCTTTGGGACATTTTATTCCTTAGAATCCTTTTGTGTGGATTTTTTCTTCTCTCTCTTCTTCATGTCTAGGATGTATATGTTGTTCGGTCTTCTTGTTGCAGTTGCAATCAATCTTCTTGAGTTATTTTCTCTGATTTTACATTTTCGAGAATCAAACGTAAGAGTGTATCCTTGATCACATGTTTTACTAACACTGAGTAGATTATGATTCAAGTCTTCAACCAATAGAACATTCTTTGTTTTTACATTTTTTCTTCCAATATCTACTACACCTTCTCCAAGAATTTTGCAGATGTGTCATCTCCAAATGCAACATTGCCACCCTTTATCTTCAAGCTGATGAATTTGTCTTGATCCCCAGTCATGTGTGAAGAAGAACATCCACTATCTATGTACCATTCATCTTCTTATTTACATTCTTCAGTGGTCAATTCTATTCAACAATCTTCATTATTTGGAATCTATTTCCTTCTCCATACTATGGTTGGCATAGGGACATCTTCATTTATATATCTGAAATCTCATGCTTTGTGACCAAGATAAATGCATTTGTAGCATACAATATTTTTGTCCATCAATGGGTAAAATGAATTATAACTTCTGTTGAAAAATCCACAATTATTTCCATATCTTCTATTTACACCATTCATGTTTCTTGCGTATTTGTTCGTTTCATTGATTCTACAATTAATTGCCTTATGTCCAAAATTTTTGCAAGTATAACAATGACCAAGAAAGAAATTTTGATACCTGGGAGTAAGTGACCTTCTTTGATGTAGTCCATATAGGTTCATGATCTACTCTTCTGTATTTTCCTTCATACTTATTGAAGCTTCTTTGATTCCTGAACGTAGGAGGTCTTCTTGGATATTCATCTCTTTTGTAATCATTCCTTCTTTCTGGTATCCTGGTCCACTTCTCATCAACTGTCTATGTAGCTCTTTCTTCAACTTTCTTGTTGGTATTTGCATCTTATTTTTATGAAGTTCCACCCATGCATCCAAGATGTGTTAATTCTTTTGGCACTTGAGAGTTTCTCAAGCTCTTCCTCAATGAGACAACTTCTTGTTCAAGTTTCTCACAATCTTCTTCTTTCTTCATCATTTGGAGCTTCTTTAGTTCTATTATTCTTCTTGCTTCTTCGAGTAGATTTTTCAAGGAAATGGTTTCTTCTCTTAGTTTCTGAAAGTCTTCTAATTGTTTATTTAAGCTTACAACTGTCTTTTCATAACTACCCAATTCACTTCTTAGTTTTCTATGCATGTCTTTGAGCTTGCTATTTTCAATCTCAACATGCTTCAATTTTTTAAGATTCTCATCTTCTTGTTGAATCATTTCTACTTCATGATTTTATTCTTCTTCATTGTCATCTCTTCCAATCCTTGGATGAGGACATTCAAATTCAACATGTCCTACTCCTTCACAATTAAAGAAAAATAACCGACCTCTATTTTCTTCTTTGAAATCTGAGATGTTGTAATCTTCTTCAACTTCTTCTTCTTCTTCTGCTACTTCCCTTGCATAAAGGTCTTGTAGCTTGTCCCAAAGCTCTTTTGCTGATGCACATGATCCCACCTTGGATTTCACTGAATCTTTCAATCCATCCAGGATGGTATCTATTGCCAGTTTGTTGTTCCTTTTTGTTTCCTTCTGAGTTGGAGTCTTTGGTTTCTTCAAAGCATTGTATCCTGAATAAAATAAGAACCAAACATCTGCCACAAGATCTTTCAAGTAAGTTTCCATTCTATTTTTCCAGTATTCCAAATTCCTTCCATCAAACGGTGGAATCCCATTTGAAATGTTGTCTTCCATTTCTTCATAGGATCTTCCTTGCAATGGTTAAAATGTACTGAAGGTAACATGCTCTGATACCAATTGTTGATACTAAGAGGGGGTTGAATCAGTATCAAGTACAATTTAAAAACCTTTTTCAACTTATACTTAAACCATTCAATTATATCCAATGATCAATGAATAATAGTATAAGAGTTACACCAATACACCACAATACACCATGCATAATATATGAGAAATAATCAATAGTTTTTGTTCAAGGAAAGTAATGACTTCCAAAGGTAGCTACAACTTCCAAATGTAAAGGGAGGGATAAACCTCCAAGAGGAAGATACAATCCTCCAATATCAAGAGAGAGTTGAACTCCCCGTCATTGCCCCTTCCTTCCACCCAAGAATATATGAGAGATAATAAAACTTTACATTAAATCATCACCATCAACCAATCATCACATAGAACCTGATAATGCTTCCTGAGACTTCTTCAATTTCTGCAATTCTTCAATTCTTGGAGTACTTTGATCCTGTAGATAATATTACTCAATGTATTCTCTGAAAATCCTCCAATTTTCACTCCTTGAATCCTCCCCAAAAAAAGGTTATAGAAAGAATGGTAGACTTTATTCAATTTTGGTCTGTTCAAAAGACCCAAATTGTACAGCATGCCTCACGCTCAATATTTAACATCCGATTCTAAAACTTGCACACAAGAAACTACAGTCCATACTATTTCCAATGGAAGTGGTCCCACTTCATTTGGATTCTGTATGAAGAATTTATGACTATTTTATTGACTAGCTTCAGGACTGGTCACAAACCCTATCTTCCACAGAGTGTATCTCCATAATTATAGCGAATCAAGAGCTGAAATTTTTACGAAAGGTACCTTGATATGTCTTCTCAATACCATAGTGATTTCACCATCTGAATCATTCTAGAAAACAAGTTACATAAAAAATGGTAAGATGACCTGAAAATAACATACCTTAGAACACATCACCAAAAGACTTCATCCTCCCTTGAAATATGGCCTTCTTTTCTTCTTATTTCCTCTGAAATTCGACTTGTATCAAATGAATGTATAATGATGTTTATTTATACCATTTATGTCACTTCCTTTTAACATTAGGGCTGACCTGACACTTTCTTATTTTGTATTTCGATTCTTTAATTATCTTCAGGGCTTACATGTACTTCCTTCTTCAATTCACTATGTCATCTTCAAAAATTCATTTCTCCTCAACCATGAGGATCCACGTGATGTGCCACATACCACTAGAAACAACATGATTTATACTATCCATTCATGGGTGTTGTATATGCATGTGCATTTTCCTTCATGTCCAAATACCTTTATCAATCTTGCAGTCCAAAACCCATGACTAGGGTTGACATCAATGACAACAACCATTCTTCCAACATTAAAATCTCTTAAACCACTTTGACTACTTTGACCTTTTGGGGCTTCTAGATGAGATATGAGGGTCCTCCAACTTTGTAAGGCCATAACTCTCAAACCATGAGGAGTTATGTGACATTCCACATACCACCAGAAATGGAATGACATGTAAGATCCATATAGAATAGTATTATCTGAAAATATATCATAACTCATACTGTTATCCATCAAACAAACTTGGGTCCATTACCCAAACCTGGGTTCTCCAACTTCTCATGGCCATAAATCTCTAACCGTGAGGAGTTATGTGACGTTCCACATACCACCGGAAATGGAATGACAAGCACTATCCATCTAAGATAGTGTACTTGACAAATTCATTGTCCTTCATATCATTATTCCACAATTAAGAATGGGTTATATTACTCCACAAAGCGACTTCCCGTGAGGGATTTCACCATAAAGGGACCACTTTGGAGTTCATCCATATTTACTTCTTATCAACCATGACAAGACAATAATGAGTCATATTTACATCAAACAATATTGGGTCCATTACCCAAACCTTTGTGCTGCAGGGCTTTCTTCAAGGGTTGACATCAATGAAAACCAACCTTAATCAACAGTGGAGCAGAAGGACGAAAGTATTTTTACAGTAACAGGGAAATTATATTTGGCTATCAATTGTTACACGATATGATAATTCAAAAAGGGAAAAGACTGCAAACAAGAAGGAATTGAAGAAGAATAAAAAAAATAGCAATGGATTTCATCTGGGAAGGATTACCTAATCTGGTAAGAGAAAATGTTGGTAAATATTCATCATCCAAAGAACTTTGGGATAAGTTACATGACATATATTCTTCACCCATCGCAGATTTTGTAAAATGACAAAGGAGATGCAGATATAGATCAAGAAGAATTATTGTCACCATGTCAAACAGATTCAGAAGATGAAGAGTACATAATCACCAGTTGATTTATTAGTTCTTTAGATGAATTAAGATAAGAAAACAAGTCACTAAAGAAATAATTGATGAAACAAAAGGAAAGTGTTCACATTTTTTAAGAATCCCAACAATTCATCAATCCATTAATAACTTAGCTAGAAGAAGACAAAAATATCGAAGAAAATCTTGAATATCAAAAGTATTATTTGGAAGCCAACATTGAAGCACAGAAGGAAGAAGAAGAAATGAGAGAGAATATATTGACATATCATATTAAGGAAAGAACTAACGATTTAAACCAGCTTGAGGCAGAGTTTAGTCAAAAAGAGAAAGGACTTGAAGAAGAAATAATCACATTAAAAATTTAGCTTGAAGAAGCGAAAAGAACAAAATAAGTCATGAAGTCTCAGATAATGAAGAAAGAAGAAGAGGTTGAGAAGATTGAAGAAGAATTTTTCACATTAAGAAGTAAAATCATCAAGATCAACAAGAATATTGAACAGATAGAAACATCCACATCAGTTATAGAGAATGAATAGAAGCACTCAAGGTTGCTAGAAAAGAAGAATGAAGAAAAAAGAAACAGTTATGCAGAAGTACTCAAAGGAAGGAATCATGGTCAAGTAGAATCTAAGAAAACTATTGAAGATACATCTTCAAGAACACCATTCATGTTCAAGACACAAAGAAGCTTCAATCATGATCATGATTAGTCAAGGAAAAAATTTAGAAGGACTAAACCACAAACAAGACCATTCACTCCCAGGTATGCAAATTTATTTTATGGTCATTGTTTTTATCGTACTAATTTTGGACATAAGGTTGCATGGATTATAAAAGAAATGTTCAAGAAATAAGTGCATATATGGCCCCATGTAACATTCAATGTTACAAATGTCATAACTATGGACACATAGCTACTGATTGTAGAAACATGATCGATACTTCAATGAAAGAGAACACTAATATCATATATAAGAAAGTATGGATAAGAAAACACAAAGAAGAGGTGAACAAAGACCAGGTCCCAAAGATCGCAAGATCGGCAATAAAACGAGATGAAGAAAATTCTACAGAGAAAAAGAAAGATGTTAGAGACAGAAAGGTTTGAAAAATAACTAAAAGAAAATAAGGATAGGTAAATAAGGAACAGGTTCAAGAGATTGTATTTTCAGGCATTGTAGTGAAAGATGAATCCACAAACAGAAAGAAAGAATTCTTAGCTCATAGAGATGATGAATATACCAATAAATATGATGATGAATCTACCAATGAATATGATCATGAATACACATCAGAGAAGGAATTGTTTTGAGCCATCCGGCTTAGAAAATCCTAGGGGAGTCTATGCGATAGCTGTGATAGAACAAAGAACCATCCTTCGAGCATCTTATAGAGTTTGAGAAGATAGATCCAGAGCAGTCAGTTAGAAAAAGTACAATTTGATGGATTAATCAAGTCTTCATGATAGTATAGTGATAAATGGGTCATCATTATGGACAATTGTGCAAGTAGAGTCTTGGACAATATGGAAGAGAGCATGGATTCATAAATTGTTTCAAAGAGTGGTTCATAGACAAAGGAACATTATCATAATGTATGATAATTACACAGGAAATGGCTCGAACAATGCTAATGGATTCCAAATTGATAAATATTTTTGGACATATGTAGTGCATACAACAATTCACATTCAAAACAGAGTAATGCTCAGAAACAACAATCACAAAATTCCCTAGGAACTATCGAAAGGAAGTGAAGACAACAACCTCTACATTAAAGTAACTCAAGATAGTATTTTATTAATTGAAATTTATGTTGATGATATTGTTTTGGAAGTACTAATGACAGGTTAAGCCAAAAATTTGCAAAGGATATGCAGAATGAGTTTGAAATGTCATTGCTTGGAGAACTATCCTTCTTTTTGGGTCTTCAGATATGTCAAAGGAACCAAGGAAGTTTTATTTCTCAAACTAAGTATATTAGAGAAATGCTAAAGAGGGTCAAAATGGAAGATTGAAAACTAATTACCACTCCTACGCAAACCAGTTTCAAGTTGAGAAAAGATGATGATTCAAAGTCTACAGACTAGAGGTAATACAGGTCAATGATTGGTAGCTTACTATATGTGACAACATCCAAACCAGATGTAATGCAAGAAGTTGGACAGGTGGCATGATTTCAAGAAACACAAAAGGAATCACATGTATTAGAAGTAAAGAGTATTTTTAGATATCTCAAAGGAACGGAAGAGTTTGGATTATGGTATCCAAAAGGAAAGGATATATCACTTATTGTCTACACAGATGAAGATTGGGCAGGTTGCATTGATGACCGACGAATCACTAGTTTATCAATGTTCTAATTATATATACAGGTTGAGTATGATGAGCCCATTTGAATCTATTGTGATAATACAAGTGCCATAAGTATCTCAAAGAAATCGGTGATGCACTCCAAGAAGAAGCACATTTCAATAAAGTATCACTTTCTAAGGGAACAGATTGGAGAGAAGAACATCAGAGTTGAATATGTTGGCACAAAAGAATAAGTGGCAGACATCTTTACAAAACCACTTCCAATGGAAGCCTTTGAGTATTTTTGCCAGAGACTCATAGTAATTTCTACTCCAAAATGAATTATTTTGAATCATTATCTTATATGTCTTATATGTACACGAGGAAACACCATAAATAGGACAATTTAGTCTGGGAGATCAGTTTCAAGAAGAGTTATGTTAGGGGGAGCATCCCCAGATGGAAAGATACCTTTTCCATTGATGACAAAGGGGGAGATATTTATCATATGCAAAGGTAAATGCTTGGAGAGAGAGCATAGAGGCATATTTCCAAGAGGAGTGATTGTCACAAGGGAAGAATGAGTGATATGACTTCAGAGTGATACCCTTTGACAAAGGGGGAGATATTATTCATATGAAGGGAGAGAGAGTAATTAGAGAATTATAAACACAAAAAAAAATAAAAGGCATGTAGACAGGGGGAGAAGCCCCAAGGAGAGTTCAATCAGGGGAAGCAGCCCCAAAGGAAGACACCCTTTTCCATTGATGTCAAAAGGGGAGAGATAGAAACATTGATGAGGAGTATAAGCATGAATGTTATCATGACTAAGTGTTGTCATCAATGTTGGTGTTGCCATCAATTCCAAAGGGGGAGATTATCATACAGTTTTCTTAGATTGATGGACAATAGGTATGGATTGTTGGTTTTCATTTATGTTATCCATTGGAGAGTGATATTGTAGATTTATTTCACCCCTTAGTGATTGATGTCAACCCTTGGAGAAAGTCTGATAGTGAATTTCGGTAGCAAAAATGTTTGGGTAATGGACCCAAGGTTGTTTCATGTATAATGGTATGAGTTTTAATATATTTTAAGGTAATACTATTCTATATGGATAGTACATGTCATTCCATTTCGGGTGGTATGTGGAATTCCACATAACTCCTCATGGTTAGAGAGTTATGGCCATGAGAAGTTGGAGAACCCAGGTTTAGGTAATGGACCCAAGTTTGTTTGATGGATAATGGTATGAGTTTTGATATATTTGCAGGAAAGAATATTCTGTATGGATAGTACATGTCATATCATTTCTAGTGGTATGTGGAACATCACATAACTCTTCACGTTTAGATATTTATGGCCATGTGAAGTTGGAGAACCCTCATGAGTCATCTAGAAGCCCTAAAAGGTCATAGTAGTCAAAGTGGTTTAAGAGATTTTATAAGGTAAATAATAAATTGAAGAGATGAGTGTACTATAATTCAAAGTAAATACAAAATAAATTATTTAAATAAGAAAGTTAATGGAGAAATTAGAAGTGGGTTAACCCTAAAATAAGGAAAGTGGTTTAAGATGGTTAAAAGATAGCCCTTTGAAGAAGCTACATGAAAGTATAAATAAGAGGCAAGGCTCTCTCATTTGTAACACACTTGAGCATATTGAATATCTATAGGTGACTGAGGTAACCAAAGGATATATAAGACAAATTTCAGAGGGAAGGTGAAATAAAGAAGGTTGAAATTCAAGGGAGGATAAATTCTTTTGATGATGTTTTCTAAGGTATGTTATTTACAGGTCATCTCACCATTTTCTCAATAAAAAAATTTCTAGAATCATTCAGATCATGAAATTGGGAGGCCATTGAGAAACCATATCCAAGTAACTGTAATACAAATTTCAGCTTGTGGGTCATTGTATATTGGTTAGAGTAAAGTCTATAGTATTTTGTGTACAATTTTCAGATCCACACAACATATATTCCATGTGAGGCATGCTCTACAAGTTCACTCTCTAGAATAAGCCAGAATTCAACAAGGTATGCTACTTTTGTTATAACTCCTTTTATGATAGGTTCCAAGTAGTGAAATCTGGAGGAATTGCATAAAATACACTGAAGAACATTTTGTACCATTTTCATATCTTTATAAATTACAGGTACATAGTTATGATTATTGCAAGTTAGGGTTGTTGATTAATCCAAAATTAGTCATGTGAGACTAAAGTAAATTTTGATGAAAATGTTAGTCTCTTGTTGTTAAAGTTAAGAACGGTTTGCAGTTATGTGATCATATACACCAGGTTTGTTATAGAGTTACAAATCATATTTGGATGATGAAATTGATGAGGGCTTTTGGTTGAGCTACATGTTGGGTACATGGTTGAGACAAGTAGTTGATGAGTTGGCACATACATGAGGTGTATAGTTGATGATGTTGGTACATCTTGACAAGTCATAGTTGATGAGTAGTTGATACATGATTGCTATATACTTGGTACATGGTTGGAGGGACTTGTTAGTAGTATTGTTGACACATGCTTTATGGATGATTTAGCATACTTGTCTTGGTATATTATTAGAAGCACATATTGATCTTGGTGATCATTATGACTTGTTGTGTTATGTTTGGTTGATGCACATCTTCGAGAGTTGTCTTAGTGATTAATATTGGTGAGTAGATCTGATTTGGTTTATAATATTGATGAGACAGGTTGTTGTGATAGGTAGTTTGGATAGGTTATTGTGACAGGTTATTTGTATAGGTTTTGTGCATGGTCGATGCACTTGTTTATGGTACAGGTTGATTACAGGTTGAGGTACATGTTGATGCATGTTTCAGGTTATTGGTACAAGTTGTTTGGTGTAGGTTGATTGATACAAGTTTACAACAACATATCTCACAATCATATTGTGATAGTGGTTCCATCATTCTACTTATACGTCAGGGCGTTTGGATGGGGCAAGGACAGGTGGTTATAGCCACCTTCCAGTTGTAGCTACAAAACATAGGGGGTTGTAACCTCCTTCTGGTTGTAGCTAGAGAATTGGGGAGTTGGAGCTTCCCTCAGGTTGTAACTTGAGAAAATAGGGGGTTCGAGCCTCCTTCCAATTGCAACTCAAAAACAGATGAAGTTGGTGCTTCCAATGAGTGTAATTCTTAAATACATATAAGAAAAAACATTATGTGGTTTTCTCCCACTTTTGGTTTCCACATAAAACATCGGTGTACTATGTATGTGTGTGATTGCTCATTTGTTCATTGTTTATTTACTCTGCAACTATTGGATGATAATGCTACATTGATATAACACTTGCATTTTATGGTGAAAAATGATTAAATTTATCTATTACTGATTCACCCCCCCTCTAAGTAATTCAATAGAATGTCATCTTATCGGATTTGATCCAAATCATTAAGTTGTACCACTCTTTGTTTCTAATCCTCTGAAAAGTATATACCCAATTGTATGATTGTTATGAAGGCTTTTACTTGAAACTCAATGGGAAGGAGAACCTACTTGTCGTAAACCATATTGTAAGGTGTAAATATTGTAGTGTTCCTTCATGCAGTATGGTAGGCCCAATGTGTCAATCCTTATGATGTAAGTATATCATCTTGGTTAGAATGGATTAAAACACTTTATTGGTGGACTCCACTTTTCCATTAGCCTACAGATGGTATGGAGAGGATTTGCGGTGATTTTTTTGTTATTGTTGGGTAATGGAATGTACCAACTTTGATGTGAAATATGCTCCTTGATATGTCATAATCTCTCTTGGGACACCAAAACGCGTAAAAATATCTTTGAAAAGAAAATATACAACTGATTTTTTACAAGCTTGATAAAGAGATTTTTCTTCTACCCATTTAGTGACATCATCAGTACAAACTAAAATGTACATTTTCTTCCATAACATGGGAGAGATTGGACCTACAAAGTCCAGATCCCATTTTTTAAATGAATCAATAAGTACCTTTGGTTGAAAGGTAATCTCATTGGATTGTACTGGTCTTCCTATCCGTTCGTAGTTGTCACAACTCCTAACATCCTTTTTAGCATATTTCAAAGGTGTTGGCGAGTAGTACCCCAAATAAAGTACTTTATAAGCGATCATTTTCTCAACAAAGTGACCTCTACATGGTTCATCATGGCAATATCGAAGTATATCAAACATATCATCCTACCAAACACATCTCCTATGGATCAATCCTATGCTGGTACAGAAAAGGTCTCCCCCAGTCCATGAGTATGTATCACTAAGATTGATTTTCTTTTAATTTTCTCACATGGAGAGGTCTTGTCGAAACTTTCCTGTAGCTAAATATTTGTCTATGTCTGTGAACCATGGAGAGTTAGTAGATACAACAAAAAAAATTTCATCATGAATTTTTTTATTCATTGGACTAATTTCACTCTCATGATGAATCCTGGAAAGAAAATCAGCTACTCGATTTTGTTTTTCATGTCTATCTACAATAGTGATATTAAATTATTGTAATAATAATAGCAATCTAGTAATCATACAATTAATAATTGKTTTTTTCATTAAAAAATGAATGGTGGAATGATCGGTTATATGGATGAATACTTCATAGCTTGTTATGTAATGTAAAAACTTATTTATAGCATACACAATAACTAAAAATTCTTCCTCAGTGACAGTGTAATTAAACTCAGTTGGTGTCATATTTTTACTTCTAAAATAAATATCATAATATAGGTGATCTTCCTTTTGTCCTAATATAGTCCTGAGGGTTTTATCCGAGGCATTTGTAAAAATTTGAACAGGAAGGGACCAATTTCGTCCCCTAAATATTGGTGTTGTAGATAGATTTTCCTTCAAAACCTTGAAATCATTTTGTCAGTGTGCATTCCGGGAAAAATCAACATCTTTAGCAAGTAATTTAAACATGATTGTAGCTATTTTAGTAAAATTTTCAATAAATCTTTTGTAGTAGCCAACGTGACATAAAAGGCTTCTTACCTCTTTCTATGAATGTGGTGTTGAGAGGCTCTTGATGAATTCAATTTTGGTTGGGTATAATTTGATACCTACACAAGAAATGTGATGACTGAAAACAATACCCTATGTAGACATTATTTGAAACTTCTTATCACTTAAATTGAGGTTATTTTCTTGACATCTAATATAAAAAGAATCAAGGTTATCAAGTTCTTCTTTAAAAGTATCACCATAGACAAAAAATCCATAAATTTCTACACATTCATAAATTAAATTCGAAAACACACCCAATATTGCTCGTTGGAAGGTGGTGGGAGCATTGCATAAACCAATTGGTAAGACTTTGAAGGAAAATTTCCCCATGGGCACTTGAATATAGTCTTTTCTTGATATTCTGGTGCAATTTGGATTTCCTTGTAACTGCTAAAACCGACAAGAAATGAAAAGTATTGTTTACATGATAAGTATCCAACACTTGATCAATAAATGGTAGTGGAAAATAGTCTTTTAAAGTTGCTTTATTCATCTCTCATAAATCAACATAGATCCTCCATTTTCCATTCTTATTAGGTACAACCACAAGTGGAGATACCCACTTGCTATCAAAATTTGGATATATAAACTTGTCTTTCAATAGTTTTTGCAGTTGTTTTTTTACAAAGTCTTTTAAAGCAGAGTTCATGTGGTGTTTTCGATTCCGAATAAGCCTAGAATTTTCTTGAGTGAAATGTGATATAGGAAATTATTAGGATAAATTCCACATATGTCCTTATAATCTCATGCAAATGAATCAGATTTTTCTCGTAATACATGGATTAGTTGTTCTTGTTGGTCTTGGTCGAGTTTAGGATTAAATTTAAAAAAACATACGGGAGTTAGCTCAACATGAATGTTATAAGAATATGAAATTTCATTAATGTTAGATATAATAAATAATGATGAATTCATTGGATCACACTTCTCTTTCAAATATTTACTAAAAAAATGATCATATGGGGGAAATGACTATGGGTATTAGATGCATAGTAGAGAGAAACTAGTTAAGAAATTTTTTTCTTTTTTTTCTTTTAATCCCATAGATTGTTCAATGGTTAAGATGAGTTGATCTATTTCTTCATCTTCATAAGGATCTTCTACCCATAAGAAATTTTATACTACATGTTTTTCTAGTGGATATAGGATAAGTTTCTTCATGGATTCTCTATTAGATAGAGTCATTTATCTACATCTACATCCAATTAAGGCATCAATTATGGCTAGTCAAGATCTCCCAAGGATTAAGGGTTGGCCATACATAGTAGTATTTGGTTGAATAACCTATAAATCCACGAGGTATTCCCATGATTCCAAGGTCACAATAACATCATCTAAAAAAATGGCATGCTTAATTCTAGACATGTTAGCTAACTCTAGCACTGTGGGTGTAGGTTGAAGACTATATAATTGCAATATTTCCATAGTCATGACAGTCGTAACATTTACTACAACACCTAGGTAAATTCGAGTGTTTTATTAGGAATGTTGTTGATGTACATAGTAACTACAGCGTCTCCAATATCAACATACTTTTCCACTATAGTTTTTTCATACTTTAGTTCAATTAATTGGCCTACAACTTGAATTGTAGGGGGATCTTTTCTTTTCCTTCCAGGATTTTTAATGCATAATTCCCTAATGGTTTTTTCATAAATAAGTACATCTTTTATTTCTTTCAATAATGTAATTTTCAAACAAACATTTCTTAGATATGTTTCTAAATAAAATTCAGGTTGAACAACAAGTTTTTCTAAGGAAAACCTCTCTGGGAAGGGAGGATTTTTGGGTTCCTTAGGTTTCCTTGAATGTGAAGTAGAATATGTTTCTTTAGGAGGGACAATAATGTCTTCATGGGGGTCATCATTGTCTGTTTGACTAGGAGTTTCCTCCTCTTCAAGTTATTCTCCAATGACAACTACATGGTCTTTGTTTTTAAGAACCTTTTTGGATCTCAGGTGTATATCTTGCAATGATACTAGAGTGATCAAATAAATTGGAAAGGTTTGAAACTAAACATTGAAGATAGGCTAATTTGTTAAGTTATTTGGTTTTGGAACCTTCTATGCAGGGAATTGCATTGGTCTAGGATGGTTTTGATTTGCAGGTAACAATAATTCTTGTGGTAGTTGAGGAATTGTTGGTTGAGGTGGATTCATTTTTGCTTGCATTCGAGGGTAGGGTGGTGGTACGGGTGAGGAATATTTTGGTTATTGTGGATAATATGGATGGGGATTAGGAAATTGTTGTGGTGGTATATTCCCATAAGAATTCCCTCATCGGCCTTGTTCAAAAGGATGGTTTTGAGTTTTCTATTGGGACCATGTTTTCCAAGGAATATAAGCATTCCATTGTTGAGGTTAAGAATTATAAGAAGTATAAAAATTTTATGAGGGATCCTATGACATACCTTGTTCTTGTGGTTTCCAAGGCCTTTTATGTGTAGCATAAAAATATGGCTCAGTTGTCCTTTTACCTCTTTTATAAATACCTTGAAGTCCTAGAAGTGAGGGGAATCTCTTTGTGTCATTGTTATTTGCACAAATAGAAAAAATGTGTACATTATTTAATGAAGACTCTCTTAAATGATGCCTCTTCCTACATTCAGAACAAAAAATAGTTAAGGAAGTGTTCTCTTATTCTTGTTTCTTTTTTATTTTTAATGTATCTAACTGCGAGCTAATAGTTCCAAAGATATCTGATTTCATTTTTTATAAAACATTTCCTAATTCAATCCTTGTTACTCCTCCTGCAACAGATTTAGTGTCCCTTGTAAAAGTATCCTTCATTCCCTTACTTGATTTAGCTCTACCAAGTGAATATATCCTACATAAATCACAAATTTATGCAAATGGTAAGTGAGAAATTTCACTGAAACCCATATGCTAAGAACCTCTATGTATTCTTCATTTATTCCTTTTATAAAAATAGTTTTGATTGTATCATCATTTAGTGTACTCTGTTTAGTATTTTGAAGGTTGTACAGGAATACTTCAACATAGTCTTGAAGACTTTCCTCTTCCCATTGCTGCATATTAAAAATGTCATTTTGTCAGCCTCTAGTTCTGCAATAATATTGGTATTTCTTAACAAAAGTGGTTTTCATATCTTCCCAAGATCTAATAGTATATTCCCCAAGTCCCATAAACCATCTCAAATCAAAATCCTTTATGGTTGCAGGAAATAACTTTAATTTTAGGCATCATCCACATAATTGTAACTTTGACAATGAATGTCAAATTTAAATAGAAAGGAATCTGGCTCTTCAGTAATCATACCTCAGAAATTTGGCAAGGCCGATGGAGGAATTTTATTCATATTCACATTTGGTGCCAAGTCAAGGATGGGGAATTCAAAGGTTTCTTGTCCTTCTACTTATGTGTTCCTTTATTCTTGATCTTCCATATTGTTAAACAAGATGAAATTAAATAGATTTGGTTTTGTGCCCCAATTTCATGAGAATATTGGCTCAACAATTGGATTTTGATGGAAAATTAAATTTTCCCCAATGTGTTCCTATGGTATTCCTTCTACAACTATAGACTCAATCTTTGATAAAACAAAATTTTTGATGATCTATAGGGACTAGTAACGTGTTTTGGGATGATAAATTGATTTGGTGTTGGTTCAGCGCTTGGAATTAGCTCACCAATATGGCTATATTCATATCCTTTGTTCAAGATTTATCCTTGTTCTTCCTGCACCTTCTCAACGTTAGTTTCAAATTGTGGTACATTCAACTATGGGGTCACTGTTGGTGCATAACCTTCTCCTTCCTGAAAAGAACTACATGTATACCATTCATCCAAATAAGTAGGGGGGGTCCTATTCATACCAAAACAATCACACAGAATTTTACTTGTTGGCTTAAGGAACTTACATTTTCTATCTCTAGTTCTAACCATTGGTTAACCACATGACAAAAAATGATTTGGAAAGACTCACTGAAGTGAATGCGGTGGGATAGAACCCTTTCAGAAATTCTAAAAAAAGGGTTCCTTTGCATCTTACCGTCTTTCCTCCACCAAATATGAAAGGCGATGAGAAATCAAATGGCAAAAACTAACAAAAAAAAACTAGTCTTCTACCATTTACATTTTAACATCTCTCCGACAATGACGCCAAAAATGTTAGGTTGTTTATTTGTTGCTTAATCAACCCTATTAAATTTACTTGTCAATATTTTTCATAAACTTGTGATATTTAAACACAATATGAACAGGTAAATGAATAAATTATAAGCTATCCTATCTACTCATAATGCAAAATAGAGTCACTATGCAATCTTGATCAAACATCAAAACATAAGAAAACTAATGCAAGAAGGAAAACTCAGAAATACTCACTTATGTTCACATGACTGATATTAGATATGGCAAGAGTTCAATGACTCTGGATATTATTTCAATATTAGTAATCTATTCATAAATATGATTGTGACATGTTCTTTTATTTGATACCAGTCAATGAATGTTTAAACCATATTTGTGCAAAGGAATTGAAATACTTCTAAGGAAACCATACTTAAAAACAAGTGACTAGTTCCATGATCTAAATCTCATTGAGAGGGTTATGACACCATATTTCACTTAATAGTTTTAAATGTTCTTTCTATAAGGGATGAGGTTAGATGTAAGAACCATGGAATTCTAGTTACTATTATCAATTAAGAAAATGTGTTGTAAAGACAAATGGCATTAATGTTACTTATTCACACCAACCCATTAACCTAAGCTCAAGCTCTAGATTCTAAAATCATTCTTTAATTAATGTTTAATCATTTGAAGCATAGAATTAAATCAACATAAGTAAGGAGTTCAACTAACTAAGAAAAATTTGAAGTAATAAATCACAAATGAATACAATGAATCTTTTTTGTCTAAGAATGAAATTGCATTCTTAAAAAAGAGTAATTGCATAATGATATGTTAACAAAAATTACCTATCTATGGTACAAAAAATCTATGTGGTCCATGTTGGTGGGCACTCTCAAATGTAAATCGAGATAATTAAAAGGAAATCTCACATAATCACACTTAACACATTGATGAATAAATGTTCTTTGTCATTAATCAGATGCAAATGGTATTACAACAAGAATCTCAACATTTATATAGTTCTTAAACAATGAATCAACATGACAATAATAATCTCCAAGTTCTCTCTCCTTCACTACAGTATGAGTTGATACATATATATGCACATTCTTCCACGGTTACAATAGACTTAATCTACAAATCATGTCCCTTGTTTATCATGAACATAATGGAGATTTTATACATTCGAGAAGGTAGTTGTAACTATTAGATTTCTCTTTTACTAATCAAAGAACTTATAACGATGTACATATTATTTGTATGACATGGAGTTCATATGAATAGTATCCTCCATATCATGGAGATGGATTTCATTTCAAAATATGGTTTCGTTACCAACTTACACACAAGGTAATCATCTCCACATTTAACCAAAGGATTGTGCCTCACGAAGAGAGCCTAGGTGTGATCTCATGAACACCACACAATCTCTGATTGTTCCTCTTCAAAACCTAGGTGGCCAGTATGAAACAAGAATCTCAAAAGTATTCCAATGAATGCCACTAGGTACGAGAGTGCATTGTTCGTACCGAAATGAACTAGCAATACCAGAAGTGAACTATGGTACCGAAAATGAGTTGAGAAAAACATCATTGGCAAATATGTTCTATAAATTCAATCTAGTTCATCAAAGACATAGGAAATCAATAAGAGCATGAAATATTTACCTCTTATAGCTTGTCAATGGTGTTTGGGCTTAAGAACACATGAAAATATGGCAAGAAGGTAATAACCTGGTACATAGGTCAAGTAAAGTTGGTCAAAAAGGGTAACTGATAAGTACAAAATGTTTCAAAATCATGGGCCAAAAGCAAGCAAACAAGTTTGAATTATGTTGAGATCAAGACTTGGGTTCCCATGAGATTACCATGGATGAGGTGGAGCCCATCCATAGTCCTTTTCATGGTTTCTCTCTAAGGTTTTCTTTCCATTACATCCTCCTTTACTACAACTGGTCACCTATTAAGAGAGTCACTAGAAATAGAATATGAAGTAGACTTTGGACTTGCCAAATATATATTATCAATAGAATATGAAGTAGGCTTTGAATCATGGAGTTTTTTTCTTAGTTATGCAAGTGGGTTGTTGGGTTTAGGTATTTAGATGATATGGTTTAACTTTCTTTCATATTAAATTAAGACCAAAGTACATTGAAATGTTTATAAAAATGATTTTTATTCTTTTAAGATAGTATTTGGTTTCATGTAGAGGATTAAGGTTAAATGTTATTATAAAGCACATGACTCCATTAGAGGTAGCCTCAGTGGTGACCACGAGGTAAATTGGGTTCCAAAGACATATGGCATGAGTGAGAATGAGTGAAAGTGTGCCCCATTACAACCTACCAATGTGTTATTTTAAGTGGTGCACGTTTTTCCTTGAATAATGGTGATACGTTAGCATATATTAATGAATAGTGATATCGTAGCTCTCCACATCTACCTCGACAGAGTCACTGCACAACCTCCCGGTCTTAAGGATCGTTCAATCTATTTTATGAGCCAAAGCGACTCTTTCTAACTCCCTGCTGGAATCTCCAGTTATTGATCCACAGGTCCTTTTCGGAAGCTCCCCTATGCAAAAAACACTAGGCGTGAGCTCCACTTTTTCCCTCACACGCTGCTGACC
>JASDQU011402328.1:54000-80300 GCA_032191745.1 Picea mariana
TGTTGTGAAAGAAAATATTGCAATAAATATTATATCTTAGATGTTGCAATACTTTTTTTTTAGATCTAGGATAATTTCTAACTCATTGGGATTACTTAGGTTAGTTTTAGGTTAAATTTGGTTGTCTCCAACTATAAATCCTAAGCTAGTTCCAACAACCTCCCGCAAGCCTTTGGGATTTGGAACTCTAAGAATAGTATTTTGTGTGTTCCATCCTTCTCCTCAAGTCTAAGTTACAACGTTTAGGAATCCACAGCCAAATGAGAACCAACATGATTCAAGGATATTGTCCCTCTTCCTCATTCCCCATTTCGCTTGTTACATTTCATGTTGTATGAGGTTACGCATTGTGATCTTCATCACATTGATGGAGATTTATTATTGGTTCCTTCGAGATTTTGTATTGATTAGGGGGGATTCATCTTCATGGAGCCACTTTTCTTCATGGCTTTGGATAATTTGATGGAGATATTTGATTTGAGAGAGCCTCAGTTCTCTTTGATTGAATGATTGTAATTGTTTCTTGGTGGTATCCTCATATGTGTTTACCTTGTTGATCATCCCTTGGTTTCACCTTTGATGGATGTGGAATGTACTATCTCATTATGGTGGTTTAGTATATATGCTTAATTTGGATATGGATGATGGTTCTAACCCCTAGGGGGTTCGATAATGATGTTAGGAGGTATATGTTTCATGATGTTATTGATGTTTCTAGTGTGTTGATGTATGATGTTGATGTCAGTACGATGGGGTGTTCTACATGGTCCTCGTGTGTTGGATGTGTGATGGGGGACACACTTGATGGCTAGATGGGGTTATCATTTCTTTGTGTCTGATTCATGTTGTATTTATGGGATTTTCCTAGGTGATTTAACTTTATGATGTAACATTTGCTAGACATCACCTATGAGGGAACATATTTCATGATTTTAGTACCCTCATTGATGTGTTATTTCTTAAGATTGAGTTAACGTAGGATACTACATATGATTTGATGGTGATCTAACATTTTCCTAAGGTTATATGGTGATTGTTTTTGTAATAATCCCTTGGTGGTGGTGCACATTAGGTTGGACTTTATGTTTTTTTGTTATCATGGTGGAATTTTTCTAGGGAGAACATCTTTTATTTACATGGTACAACATTTTATTAGAGTGCACCCCTCAAGATTCATGATTCGCGATTCATGATTCATGGAACATGTTTCATTATTTTAGTACCTCCATTGATGTTTTATTTCTTAAGTTTGAGTTAGCACAGGGGTGATACATATGATTTGATGGTCATCTAATGTTTTTCAAATGTTGGATGATGATTTTTTATGTAATAATCCCTTGGTGGTGGTGCACATTAGTTTGGAATTCATGTTTTTCTGTTATCATGGTGGAGTTTCGCCAGGGAGAACATATTTTATTTACATGTACAACACTTTATTAGAGTGCACCCCTCATTAGCACACATGTTCATGGTGATTTACTCTATTATTGACTAATTGGGAGGGGGAATGTCGTTATATTTGAGTATTAACAATTGTGAACACATGTTGAGGTTGATTTCATTGTTCAATGGTTAAATTAATCTAATTTATCAAGATTAAGGTTAACAGCTTGGGTGTCCTACTGCATTAGCATCCTTTTCACATTTGAAGGGGTCAGTTGGAGTTGGTTGAGGCTATGCAGTGGTGCACACCCACCTTTTGGGCATAGTTACCAAGGCATGTATTATTTTATTATTTCTTAGAGTTTGGCACATTTCTCTTGGGCACACTCTCTTGGGTTGGTTAGACATATTTATAACATGGAATATTGAGTAATATTTTATTATTGAGGTATAAGAACTTGTGGCATATTCTCCTAGGGAATGCTTCATTGGAGAGTATTTTATTATCCATGAGCGGTTGAGGAAGTTACATGGCACACTTTTCGAGGGAACACCTCTCCTAGATTCTCTCTTATCTTTATTACATGGATAATTTAGCTACACTTATCATCATTTGACTTTCATTAGAGAACACACTAATCTCTTTGACTTGGAATTATATATTATTTTATTGAAGGTTGTTATGGAGGAGTTTTATGGAGGGGCATGTGGTAGAGTTCGAGGGCCATATGTGTGGATTTTGCATCCATTTACTTGGTCCTGTTACTATTTTTAAGAATAACCTTGGAGAGCGCACTTGTTGAGACACTTCTTTCTTTCCTATAGATATATATTGTATTATTTCATGGATTTTTGTCATTGTCAAACTCTATTTCTCCCTTATATCCTTGTATTTTTCGTTTGGATATGATTCGCTTTCTATTTTGGGGGTTTGACTACTTCATTTATTATGGAGAACTCCATCTACTTGGCATCTTTCACATCCATCCATAGAGTTCGTTGCCTTGAGATTCACACATGTGGATTGGTTGCATGCACCTTACCACTTGTAAGTTTTGGAGGAGGTTTTTAAAGGGCATTCTCCTTGGAAGATTATTATATTGTTTATTCTCTCATGCTTCTTGGAGGGTGCACTTAGTGAGTTATCTTAGGTGGGCCTTGGAGCACATCATCCTTTGAAGAGACTTATTTTATTATATGTTTCATGATGGAATTATTAGAAGGCACATTTTCATGTGGACACTTGTCATTTGACTTGGTTTGGTGCCTATTTTTAGTGGTATGCCCCCCTCTCACAAGCATTATATTGTTGTTTCACTACTATTTTTAAATGGGGTGAGTTTTCCTTGAGAGGCTTATGTCCACATGCATTGATTTGGTCCACCATGGATTGAAGAGAGATCTAGCTATTCCAATATTATACTATTTGTTTGACTTGTCATGGAGTTAGTTAAAAGGATAATGATTTTTTATTTGTATGATAGAAGAGACTCACTATATAAAGAGGAGATCTCTCTCCATTGTAATATTTGTTGAGAATTATGGAATTGAGGACCTCACCCCTTGGGATACATTGTACATAATTTTGGCAAGTTTAATAGAATATTGGATATATTTTACATCATTTTGGCAAGTTTAATAGAATATTGCATATATTTCATGTGGGTTTTATTTTTGCAATTCTTTCACTGGTTTATTTGAGTAGAAAAACCTTGTAACTAAACATGGAGGCCTTTTAATGGAGCATATACCATTTGGATAATGAATGTGAGGAGAAAATCCCCTTTATGTTCATTTTTGATATATTAAACTTGCATCTAACAAACTAGGTTGTTGCTTGAACCAATATAACATCACCTTTATGGATTTGTTTTAGAGTAGCACTCCTAGCTCTCTAAGGATAATTTAATTTTCTTCTTCAATTTTCAACAAGTGAAGGGTGATTTGTGGGATGCATAGAATCCCATATTTTCCTTACACATACATCTATTATCCCTCTTAGATCCATTCCCTTTTGACTCCATTTTGACCAAAATTGCATAGGAACTAGTCTTAGCATTTTCCATTTCCTTTTTTCTCTCACACCATTCACATTTTCACCACTTCTACAACCACGTTTTTTGTGAAGGATTATTTTTCAAGAATCACATAGAGATCCATTCCATAAACTTAGTAATCATGTCCTACAAGAAGCCCTCCTTGAGTTGGAGAAGAACCAGCCAAAAGAGTGAAGGAAACACTAAGGTGACACTCATTAACTTTTTAAGTTAGTCAAAACTAATCCGTAATGCTTGGAACTTCATATCATTTCAAGGTACTTTATGGTGTTGTAATATCCTAAATATTTTGTCTACCATAATTAAAAACTCAAACCTCGAGCAAGAGAAAGAACCATTAAGGTGACATTGAGTAACTTCTCATGTTGGTCAAAACTAGTCCCTGATGCTTGGAACTTCATATCATTTCGAGGTGCTTGATGGTGTTGTAACAGCCTAAAACATTTCTCTACCATGATTAACAACTCAAACCTTGAACGATTCCCATTTCTCATCATCTTCCATATTTCCTTTTCAGGATCCATGTGTCCTTTTGAATGCTTCACAACATCCTTCCAAAATGAAATTTGTGTCAACAGTTTTACGAAAAGTATATGAAAACCAAGGCGACAAAAAATTCCATCAAAAGAGATAAAATTGATGTATGTCAAGCAAACATTGACCAATTTCCTAGGAACTGAGTTGATCCAGGTGGATATTGGTGGTCACCCACCTATTCCAACTAGCTCCTCCTAACAATTTTTAGTTCAATATGTTCTTTTGTAATACTTTGTAATTGTGGGTTCGACACTTCCAGGGTCGTTTGAATCCCTACAAAGTTTCCAGGTGGATATTGGTGTCATCCCACCTAATCCAACTAGCTTATTTTTGAATTTTTCATGTCATCACATATTTTTGTACTTCAAAGGTCGTTTGGGGGCCCTAAATAGTTTTTTTTTGGCGTGCCATAGTAAAACTGTAGACAAAGTTAGTTTTTGATGGAATAATGCGTAGTTCTCGAAAACACTTTTCCAATGGGCTATCACACACCTAAAATGGAGGTCATATGCAAAATTTACGACCCTGGGAAGTTTAGGTACCAACATACCCATCAGGGCCCACATAACGTTTGGTGTTTCATCTCCTATGGTAAGGTTTTTGAATGTCTATTTTTTTTTCGTTCATGAGTAATGTTAAAAATGCCTCTGGAGCCTCATTATAATAATTCTTCTCAGACGGATGTGCGTAGAAAGGTACATCTCTTCTCAGAGATAGCTACCACCATTCAAGAAAGTTGCTTCCAGTTGTATAGTTTTACAGTTTCGGCCTATCTTATTTATTTAATAGAAGTTATTGTTCACTAAATATATGTTGTTGTTCTCCATATCTCTGTTTTATTTTATTCAGTCTGATATTCTTTTCATTTTTCTCATAAATCTAGATCAATGGTATCAAAGCGGTATGCTCTTCATTTCTTTTTCTTCTTGCATGTTCCCGACAAGATCTAGGTACAAGAAGTTGGGACTCGAACCAGTCAAGCCTTTGCAAGATCGTCCACATCAATCCCAACAACAACCCATGGGGGACAAGAAGAAATATGATGGAACAAGATATCCTTTTAAAATGTTTCTAGAGGAATCCCTTTCACGACAAAGGAAGGAAATGATGGACAACTTTGAACAGATCCTTCGGCGGCTTCCCATAGGAGGCACATCTTCATCAAGTGTTCATGCAACCCCCTTCAAGGTACAAGTAATTTTGATATCCCATTATTTGAAGGAATTATAGATGTGGATGTTATATATAAATGTTTGAATCTACTCGAAAGGTATTTTTAGGTCTTTCCGATAGGGAAAAGATGATTTTTTCACTCCTCAAGGTCTTCCCCCATGTTAAGGATTAGTGGGATACTTACCCTGAGCAAAGGAACATAGAGGAATATACAATATTTGGAGTCTCCCCCACATGGGATTCCTTCAGGGATTCCATTAAAGAATAGTACTACCCTATTAGAAGCTAGGAGGAACAATACACAAGATGGACCATGTTGCATTAGGAAAGGGACCAGACAGTACCAGATTTCACCAATATTTTCTATACCCTGTGCACCAAATTGGGTATCAAAGACTCTGAATGACATCTGGTGATCAAATACCATGGTCATTTGCATAGATACATTCAAACATAAATTTAGTTTATGGAAATCGCATCATTAGGTGCGGATTACAGATATGCTATCAAGATCGAGCATAAATTTAAGTAGAAGATGTAAGAGTTTGGATCTGAAAACTCCCCACAGCTGAAGTAGGGAAAAGGCGGCCCCAACCCACAAAATAAGGGACAGAGCAAAGATGGCTTCTCTCAAGACAACCATTCCAAGCCCCGACCCAAGAATGGTAATGAGAAGACTAATAAAGACATGGGAAAATGGTGTGAATATGATAAAAGACCTTGGCACAACACCGAATAATGTCACTCCAAGAATTCACTGGTCGTCGGGATGAAATATTTCGAGTCAGAGGAAGATTCTAACTCGGAATCAAATCCAAAAAGTGGGAAGAAGATCATTGATTCCAAACCCAATTCCACTATCGCTACCACCAAAGTAGAACCAAGCAAACCAAAAGAACCAGAGGAAGGGGAATGCCTCATTCACTCACAGATGTGGGTAAAGGAAACTTAGTGGCATTTCATTGTTGATTTCAGCAGACGTCGTCAAGCAGTTGGACCTACCGATAAAACCACACCTACATCCCTACACCATTGGCTGGCTTCGCCAAGTATGAGATCTCCATGTTAGCCAATAGTGTCATTTTCCCTACAGCATCAAGCCCTTCAGGGATGAGGTATTGTGTGATATTTCTCCCCTTGATTTTTGTGATGTTCTTTTATTCCAGCTATATTTTTGGAAGTGACATGTTGTGTATGAGTCTATACCTCACAGTGTTATTATTACTTTGGGTAGACAATTGTACAGGATACGAGAGGTAGCTCCACCTACCACTATTTCTTTAATCTCTGCTAAGCAATCCGGTAAGGTCATTTCACAAACTGGGAAGTTCATATTCTTTGTGATCCATGCTCACAGTAAGAAGAAGGTCATTTCCACATATGTGACCTCTACACAGAGCCTCTCTTTCTAGTAAAACCAAGTGGACGGGATCGTGGAGGAGTATAGATACATCTTCTCCTCACCCACTAGGGTACCGACCCACTTCCAAGTCAAGCATCCAATTGATCGAACCCCCAGTGCCCCACTTCCTAATGGACGAGTCTATCATCTCTCATTGATGGAAAATGGTGAAATAAATCACTAGATCTAAGAGCTACTTCAAAAGGGGCACATCCAACCCATCTTCTCCCCCTATGGAAGCCTGATTGTGCTGGTCTAGAAGAAAGACAGGACCTAGTGGCTCTGTATTGATTACACAGAACTAAAAAAAAAACACAGTGAGGAACCGATACCCAATTCTTCGAATTGATGACCTTCTTGACCAACTTAATGGGTCAAGTTCTTCAGCAAGATTGACCCAAATTCTAGCTACCACCAGGTTCCCATCAAACCAATTTATGTATGGAAGACAACTTTCAAATATAAAGAAGGTCTTTTCCAATGGTTGTCCATGCCCTTTGGATTAACAAATGCACCAACAATTTTCATGAGATTGATGGATGATGTATTGAGACCCTTCACCAAATATTTTGTGGTGGTATATATAAATGACATCCTCATATTCAATATAAATTGGGAGGAGCACACGCAACATAGTCAGTTGGTTTTGGGCACTCTGTAGCATCAAAAGCTATATGCCAAATTGGAAAAATTCTCCTTTGGCATGAACAAGGTCTAGTACTTGGGCTACATTGTTGATGAGAATGGGGTACATGTGGATCCATCTAACATCCAATTCATCTGTGACTAGTCAACCCAACCACACTAACCAAGATCTGAAGCTTCTTAGGACTTTCCAACTTCTACCGGAGATTTGTGTTAGGATTCTCCCATATTGCATGGGCCCTTATTCAAGTAGCCAATGGTGGTGGCAAGGAAAATTTCACATGGGAGTAGGAACAACAACGAGCATTTGATGATATGAAGCATCACTTATGCTCATCTCCAGTACTCTCCTTACCTGATATGCAACATTTGTTCGAGATTGAGATTGATGCCTCTGACTATGTTATCAATGTAGTTCTCATTCAACATGGTCATACAGTAGCATACCATAGTGAGACACTCTTAGATATTGTATGTAAATAACCCACCTATGACAAAGAAAAGAATTCCATTGTGAAAGCCCATCGTCAGTGGAAACATTACATTCTGGGAAATGAAACAATCATCCACACTAATCACAAGCCTCTATAGTTTTTACAGACATAGGGGAAGTTGCAGAACGACCGCCATAAAAAATGGTCCACATACCTACAATAGTTCCATCTCAACATAAAGTATAAAACAAGGAGCACAAATCATTTCATTGACTGGCTCAGTCATTCTCTTGGTTTTTCCCTCATCACAGTGCTCCATTCCTACAAGTATGATGCATCTGAGTGGCCCCAACTTTATCAGCGTGACCCCCATTTCGCCACCACCTATCTACTCATGGGTACAGAAGAAAATGTCACCCATTTTCACATCTAGGATGGACTGTTATGCCATCTGGGCCACCTCTATGTTCCCACAAGAGAGCATGAAAATATGATTTGGGAGGCTCACTATAGTTCGATGTCAGAACATTTTGGCATGGAGAAAATTGTGGTTGTTCTACAGAAACATTTTTATTGGCTAAAACTTCGACAAGACGTCAGCAAGTATATCATATCTTGCACTGCATGTGCCATTTCCAATCCATCCATCAAGAATAAAGGATTATACACCCCTCTTTATACTCCAAAGAGGCCTTGGTAATCCATATCCATGGATTACATGTCTGGCCTTCCATCCTCCAAGCACGGAAATGATTGTGTATTTTTGGTGCTAGATCAGTTTTCAAAGATGGCCATTATCACATCCTGTAAGAAGAGCATAACAGTGGTATATACTTCCAATATCTTCTTTGAATGAGTGTGGGTACATTTTGGGATACCACAAACCATCACCTTAGATCAAAATAGTAGGTTATTTGACACATTTCGGTCGATACTTTGGTCACTGTTGGACACCAAGCTCACTAAATACACTTCTTTCCACCCCCAAACCGATGGTCAAACAGAGTTCATCAATCAGATGATTCTGCACATCCTGTGTTGGCATGCTTTTAGACAAAGGAAGAGTATGTGTGTTTGTCATTGATGGAAAAGGTCGCAACCAGCAGCACAACGATGATCGCATGGCAAGATCAGAAGCTAAACTCCATTTCGGGTATCAGAAGCTAAAAAATGTTTTCAGACAGAGGCAAAGTATGCATGCTTGTCATTTATGGCAAAGATCACGACCAACAACACAATGATGATCACATGGCAAGATCAAAAGCTAAACTCCATTTCAGATTTTTGGATACCGAGAGTTGGAGGAGTCAAGAGTCGAGACTATTCATCATAGGAGTTCCGAAGTTGTGAAATGTGAAACATCGAAATCTCGAAATAGGCACATCAGCAAAGACTCCATTTCATAGTTTCGCAGAATGGGAAATCAAAGATCAAAGGAACTTTAACCTTTGAAGTAGTGAACCTTGAAATCCTGAAACAAGCACATCAACAATGACTCCATTTCATATTTTTAGATATCGTGAGTTGGAATTGTCGAAACACTTCATCACAGAAATTCTGAAACATCGAAATACTGGACCATTGATCTGACTCTATTTCATAGTTTCAGATACTGGGAGTTGGAGTGTCGAAACACTTTACCACAGGAATGCAAAAATGCTGAAATGCCGAAATGAGAAAAACACCTTTTGGTGTAGGTTTTGGATACTGGGAGTTGGAAGTGTCGAAACACTTCATCACAGGAATGTTGAAATGTCGAAATGTCGAAATGCGAAAAACACCTTTTGGTGTAGGTTTCAGATACTGAGAGTTGGAGTGTCAAAACACTTCACCAGAGGAATGTCGAAATGCCGAAATGCCAAAATATGAAATGGCGAAGACCCTGTGGATTTAATCCAACGATGCTGGTTATTTGAGCATCTGATCGAAGGGCTATTGTTGATATTTATGATTAATTGTTCAGTTACGATTCAGTTAGAAGAATTGAATCATGGTTCTTGGATGGTTGGTGATACAGTTGTTGAGGCATTTTTTTCCCAAGAAGATTCGAGGTGTAACCCAAGAAGATGTGGATAAAAGATATACGTTGTGACTGTGCGTGAGTGGTTGTGCTGAGTGAAAAATGAATTGAACTGTAGAAAGGTAAAATTACAGTATGAGCAGTGGAAAGAAAACACAGAGATGAGGAACAAAAGCTAAATCTAACAAAATAGTGGAAGAGAGAAGAAAGTGCACATATCAAAGATGCATATCTATGAGAAGAAGATAAATCCGAGGTGTGCATGCTGAGACAGAGGATAAGATCATAAAACTGAAGAGGATGCAAGAAGGGAGACACTGATGTAGGCAAAGCAGAGAGGCATAGTTGAATAGTGATAAGCCTGGTAAGCCAATAAAAACTATTGAATCACTATAATAAATTCACAGCAAGCAAAGTTTTATATTTTAGGGAGGTAGGGTGGTGCTAGGGAAGATTTTTTTCCTCAGAGGTTCAAGTGGGTGCTTGAACATAGGGATTCATAGCTTCCATCTGGTTGTATCCAGAGAAACCAGGGTGGTAGGGTGGTGCAATGGAGAACAAGTGTTCTCTGTTATACAGGTTGGAGCCTATGTAACTGGAAGTTGGTGCTTCCATCCAGTTGGTGCTGGAACACTCAGGGAGTTGGTGCTTCCTTCTAGTGGGTGCTAGAGAAACCAGAGATTTGGTCCTCTCAAACAAGTTGGTGCTTGTATAAATGGAAGTAGGTGCTTCCATCCAGTCGGTGTTGGAACACTCAAGGAGTTGGTGCTTCCTTCTAGTGGGTGCTAGAGAAACCATAGAGTTGGTGCTCTCAAACAAGTTGGAGCTTGTNTAATTTCAACAATTGGTATCATAGCAGGTTCCTTTTATTTAAAGGTAGATCTGTAAGCTTAAACATGACAAGTCATGAAGGGAATTCAACCAGTAAGCCTCCTCTATTTGATGGAACAAATTTTTCCTTTTGGAAGGTTTGAATGAGAACATACCTAATGGCCTTAGGTGCTTATGTTTGGGATGTAGTAGAGACTGGATACATAAAGCCTGTTTTGCTAGCTTCCAAGGATGATAAGTTAGAATTTAGCTTTAATGATAAGGGAATGAATGTTATCTTGAATGGACTTGCAGAAGCCGAGTTTGTAAAGGTGATGCATCTTCAAACTGCCAAAGAAATGTGGGATAAACTTATTAGCAGCGATGAAGGAAATGAAAAAGTAAAAGATGCCAAACTTCAAACATTTAGGTTGAAGTTTGAACAACTAAAGATGAATGAAGATGAAATAGTTAGCAAGTATTTTTTAAGCATTGAAGAACTTTTGAATGCCATGAAGGGTCTTGGTGAGAAGTTTGAAGAATCAATTTTAGTTCAGAAGATTTTAAGATCTTTGCTTGATAAATTTAATCCAAAAGTCTTTGCAATAGAAGAACTAAATGATCTTAAAACTCTATCCATTGATCAAGTCCTAGAAACTTTAACTGCATATGAAATGAGAATCAACAAAGATAAATCCATTACTAGAGAAGCATCTTTTAAAGAAGACAAGAATATTGATTCAGATTTAGATGATATTCAGGAAAAATTTGTGAGAAGGTTAAAGAAAGGATCAGAAAAATATCAAGGAAAGCTTCCCTTAAAATGTTTCAACTGTGGTAAGATAGGTCAGTTTGCATCTAAGTGTCCCCATCCAAAAAAGGACCATAACTCTGATAATGAAAATAAGTACAAATCCAAGAAATATAGTAAGAAGAAAAGTTTGTGTGCAAATAATGAAAATTCCTCTGAAGACATAGATAGTGATTCATCATGTGAAGACAAAGTGAATGATTCTATGCTTATGGCTATGAGAGATCTTGATGATGAACACACAAGATTTGAAATGGATGATGAAGAAGTTGTTTTGGATATGGAAGGTGAATTAATCAGTGCTTTGGAAGAAATTGACAGACTCGGATGTAAGAAGAGAAAACAAAAACAGTTGTTGAAGCAGTTTAAAATGAATGGTGAAAAACCTAATGAAAACTTTTCTCTACTAAAAGTGGAGTTAGAAGAGGCAAAAAAAATAGAAGACATACTGAAACAATAGTTTTCAGAGAAGAAAGTGAGGTGTGAAGCCTTAGAAGAAGAGATAGTTAAAAACAGAAAAGAAATGAAGAAGTTTAAGGGATTGTATCACCAAAATCTGCCAAGTATTAAAGCCTCAGAAGGATTAACCTCCATTCTAAATCAACAAAGAAACCCAAAGTTGAAATATGGATTGGGGTATGAAGAAGGATCAAGTAGTGATCATCCAAGTAATACAGAACCTATCAAGATTGTCAAATCCTCAAACATTGACAACAGTCACTCTGCAGAAACAAAGAAAGAAAATCAGCCACCAAGAAGGAATGAACGAAAAAGTACCAAAACCGAATATGTAGATCAAAGAGATTATCGGCATGAAAGAAATTGACCTCCTCAAAGAAGACATATTTTTTCAAGGTACAAAGGTTTTTTCTATGGTTATTGTTTTTTCTGCTCTAATTTTGGTCACAAAGCTATAAATTGTTCTTTAAGATTTAGATATGAACAATCAATATAGTCAACGAATATCCATCTTCCACAACAAATATTGAGACAACCAAGCAACAAACAACCTCAAACTATAAATCATGCGATGGTTGGAAAAAGGACGCATGTTAAACATAACAATATTTATGAGCATAACAATCGCTATGATCTTCTATTTAGTGAACCAGAATGATACATCTGTCATAACTATGGACATAAAGCTGTAGATTGTCGCTTAAGGAATTACAAGCCAGATTTGATCCCCACTGCTGAAAATGTCAAGGTTTGGAAGAAGAAAGCAGATGACAAGTGTGGACTAGTGTTATCAACCCAAAGACAAAAGAATTCTTGGTATATTAACAGTGGAAGTTCCAAACATATGATTGGAGACAAAAGTAAGTTTCTAACTCTAAGTGAAAGCAAATCAAGGAATGTAACTTTTGGAAATGATGCACTAGAAAAAATAAAAGGTAAAGGAATGGTAAGTTTGAGTAATGGAAAAGGGAAAACTCAAGATGTGTTGTTTGTAGAAGGTCTGAAACATAATCTGCTTAGTGTCAGTCAAGTCTATGACCGAGGATGTGAAGTTGTTTTTACCTCTAAAGACTGTAGAATAAAATCTGTGAATTCAGGACAGCTAGTTGCAAAAGGGATAAGAATAGAAAACAATGTCTATGTGTTAAAAGAAGAAAAAGAAGAATGTCACTTAAGAAAGTTTGATGAAATTTGGCTGTGGCATAGGAGACTTGGACACCTAAATTTTGATCATATAATAGAGCTCAGAAACAATGGGGCAATAAAAGATCTTCTGAAGATATCAAAGCCATACGACTCTGTTTGTAAACCCTGTCAGATAGGAAATCTTACTCCCACTCAATTCAAATATAAAAACTTTCCTTAAATAAAAAAACCTCTCCAGTTAGTACATATGGATTTATGTGGACATCAAGGAAAGAAGGTACAGGAAAACAAAATTATTTTATGTTGATTATTGATGATTATTCTAGACTAACATGGGTTTCTTTTTTGAAGGAAAAATATGAAGCATTTGAAAAATTCAAAGTGTTTAAGGCTCTGACTAAGAATCAAACAAGAAAAATATTAAAGGTAGTAAGGTTTGATAGAGGAGGAGAGTTTAGTACACAATTACAAGGACTCCATAGCAAAATGGAGTTGTTGAGAGGCAGAATAGATCAGTACAGCAAATGGCAAGATCAATGATGAATGAAATGAACATACCTCAGACATATTGGGTAGAAGCAATTCATACATTCATTCATATCCTTAACAAAGCCCATCTCAGGCCACACAGTGATAAGACTCTTTATGAACTATGGTTTGGAAGACCTACTCCAATCAAGCATTTTAAAGTCTTTGGGAGTAAATGTTATATCAAGAACAATGATGAAAATATTGGCAAATATGATGACAAGGTTGATGAAGGTATCTTCTTGGGTTATGCTACAAACAGTAAAGGGTACAGAATTTACAATAAGAGACTGCATAAACTGGTTGATTGTATAGACATAAAATTTGATGAAGAAATCCCAGTCAGAAATGTAAGCAATGTTGAACCAAGCAGAAAATATATAGTTGAAGATGAAGATGAACAGGTCCAAGGATCAGAAAGGGAAGAATCTGAATCAGATGAAGATATGAATACTCAGGCTGACACAAATCAGTAGAAAGAAGCAAAATCACCTCTCAGAATTGTTAGAAAGAAGCATCCTGAAAATCAGATAATTGGAGATATAAACAAAGGAGTTCAGAAAAGAAGGAAATTGATTAAAGACTCAGAACAATCTCATTGTAATGCCCAAAATATAAATCTAAACATTGTTATCCTCACAAGCAATTATTTCTTAACTAAAACAATATCTATTCAGCATAATATTGATCTTCATACCAGCAACTTCAACAATTTAGATTCATCAAATATTAACGAATTCATAGCAGAATAAATAAATGCATAATTCAACAGGGTACCTGGTTCTGATGCTATTTCCATTGCCAGCTGCCTTGCTGCTACTGCTCTCTTGCTACCTGCTACATAGCCCAGCCCTGTTGCAAACACCGAAAAATTGCCCAAAAATATTGTCCACCCTGCCAACTAGGAAAACGACCTAGCTCCAAGATATCTACGGATATCCTGGCCCTCCGAGCCCAAAACCTCTAGCAACCCCGGTCCACTGTGTCAATCCAAACACAAAATTTCTCCCTGTCCAATACTCAGATTTCTCCCCAAAATCATGGCCAACTTCCCCTGTAGAATGATGCCTCCTCCAAACTCCTTTCCCCCTCTTATTCCTCCTCCACCGCCTTCCTTTCATTTACTCCCCCACCAAATACCTTATCGCATTATTAAATACCTTATCCATTCATTTAAAAATATATTATCCATGTATTGAATACGTTATCCCTTGTGGGATACGTAACTCAATTTAAACATTATATTTTATTATCCAATTCTTATTTAATACTTTATTAATTAATTAATTAATTAATAATTAAATCAATCATTAACCATATTAATTAATGAGTTAATTATACTTAAATTAATCATAATCAAGAATAACTAATTAATAACAAATAATTAGTTAAGGTTATTTTAATAAATAAATATAGTTTAGCTAATCTTTTAGGATTATATTATTAAATTAATTATACTTAATAATCAAGGGTCGTTACACTCATGTTGTTTTTTTATATATGACTAAACCTAAATTTTGATGAAGCCAGCCAACATGTGATTGGATTAGAGCAATGAATGAAGAGATTGATTAGATTGATAAGAACAATACTTGGGATCTTGTCCCTAGACCTGAAGATAAGACTGTAATAGGTTCCAAATGGGTGTTCAAACATAAAATGAATGAAAAAGGACAAGTTGTTAGAAATAAGGCCAGATTGGTCTGTAAAGGGTATGCACAAGTTGAAGGTCAAGAATTTGATGAAAATTTTCCACCAGTGGCAAGATTGGAGGCCATCAGAATGTTCCTTGCATATTCATGCCATAAGAACTTTAAAGTGTATCAGATGGATGTTAAGTTAGCTTTTCTTAATGGAGATCTAGAGGAAGAAGTATATATGGAGCAACATGAAGGATTCTCATTAATCCTAATTATGTTTACAAGCTGAAGAAGGCCTTATATGGAATGAAACAAGCACCACGAGATTGGTATTATAGACTGGACAAAGTTTTACAAGACAAAAGGTTCAAGAAAGGTACTGTTGATAGCAATCTCTACATTAAGTCTGAAGATGATAATTTACTAGTTGTTTTGGTTTATGTAGATGATATTATTTTTTGTTGTACTAATGAATAATCTATCGAGTGGTTTGCTAACTCTATGCAAACAAAGTTTGAGATGTCCTTGATAGGAGAACTGTCATATTTTCTTGGCTTACAAGTAAAATAGAGTTCTGCAGGAATTTTTATATCTCAAAAAAAATATTTGAAAGAGATGTTGAAGAAATTTCAGATGGAGGATTCCTCTCCTGTTAGTACACCTATGGTGGTTGGTTGCAAGATCAGTAAAGATGATATGCCACCCGATGTTGATCAAAGGACATACCGCTCAATGATAGGTAGTCTTCTATACATCACAACATCCCATCCTGATATAATGCAAGTTGTTGGAATGGTAGGTCGTTATCAGTCATCTCCTAAACAAATTTACTTGGTAGATGTCAGAAGGATATTCAAAAAATTGAAGGGAACAATGAATTAAGGTCTGTGGTATCCTAGAAATCATAATTTTCAGTTAATTGCTTATTCATATGCAAATTGGGAAAATTGTGTTGATGAGAGAAAAAGCACCAGTGGAGGAGCATTCTTCTTGGGTGACACATTATGATGCCGAGCACACTCCTCGAAGCACGTTCGCCTCCTCAGGACCTTCATCTTCTCTCGGCCCGAAGAACGTAAATGTTATTCTACTCCCTTATCAGAATGTCTACCCATAGATTCTTCCTTATTCAATCCCCTTCTCTGCACTCGGTGGATCGAAACTTCGCGTTTCGTGAATTCACTATCAATTCTTTAGGTCTTCAAACCCCCGAGACCCAATACGCCAGTCAACCACTGAATTTATTCCTCCGCTGTCAAAATTTCACTCTATCGCACCTCGCAACTCGCGGGATCAATTACTTCCTCCCTCGACTCCCGATGCCCGAGACGCCGAACCTCCGATAGGTTATGCCACCTATCTTCTACTATCACATGTGGCCCACACTACTTACGTAGCTGTCGAAATGTGGCACCTCGCACTCTCATGGCTTTCGTTGCGTAAAGTTGGAGTCTTACCTTACAAACTTTCGATCTGCCGATCCACGGGTAGAATCAACGCTCCTCGTGATTTCGAGCTTCAAACTTCTCCCGCTCCTGCACTATAGCCTTCTTGCACCTCTGCAAGATCCAATGGCCCTCGGAGCTTCGTGAAATCTCCTCGGAGAAATTTGTCCATCTGATTCTTTCTCGTTCAATCCACAAACAAGAAATATCTCTCCCTGAGACTTGTTCGCCAACCTGCGACGCTTCTTCTCAACCTGCTCACGCAACTTCCCTTCCGCTGCCCTTCAACAAAACTTTGAAGCCTATTCCTTCTGAGCTTTCTCACATCTTTGGAGTCCGTTCCAAAAACTCCTTGCGTGCACTCCTTGTGGTAAATCTTCAAACACAACTAAGTGTTGAAGTCTTCTCGACTCTGCGCACACCTGCAGCAACAGTATTTCACTCCCTTTGCTCAGAATCGCAACTCTGAGACTTCTTCTAGCCTGCACACACCTTGCACAGCTCCTGTGCCCAATCAGCACTTCTGAGAACTTAGAAACAAAATTAGCTCTATTTGAACCCTTCTGTCAACGCACTCCTTTCGAACGATTCAACTGCACTCCTTGCAGGAGTTCACTGGTTCAAGATAGAGAAATAATTGAAACTAACTTCTTGTTCTCAAAGACTTCAAATTAACCATGAAATCACATACACAGCATATAAAAGAAAATGTATGACAAGAAGCAAACATTCATGAGCACAATATCAAAAATACACAGAGAATAACATAACCATGGAATTGAATCAAAGCTTTCTTCTATTAATTCAATTTCTATACATGGGTGTTCTTTACACAGTTCTCTACATAATCTTCTCTTATGAATGCTCTCAATGATATTACAATGTACAAAGGAGGGTGTCTATATCCTTTTTCCCTCTTGGACTCTACGCTATCAAATCTCAAATTAAATTTCCTATCTACTAGCATTTAAATCTACTAAATGCCTCACCTTCCTAAGGATGAGAGCTATCCGCTCAAGGTCCATTACAATATACAAAGTGCGCTTCATCAAATCAATTCATTAATGGTTTGTGCAACAGGTTCAAGGTGAAATTCGAAAAGAAATTATGCTGGCTTGTCCAGCTGTCTCCCACTTTCACGCTGGCTCGCTTGACATGGGCGATGCTCCTGCATCATACTCCCTCACTTGAAAAATTTCATGGGCTCCTGTCCATGAACTCCTGCACGGTCTGTCCATGATTTTGTATCACTGCTTCAGTTTCCTAGCTGGCATCCTCCACTGGATGATTCTTCCATTTGACCAGATACTCGAAGTATTCTTTTCTTCTGGTCTTCCTACCCACTTGCTTGTCCAGTATGCACTCCATCTGCGGCTTTTCTACTACTGGCATATGCTTTATCCACTGGACTATTGGTTCCTCAGTTCCAGTCTCTATTTCTCCATCCCTATATGGGTATAAGTCTATGACGTTGAATATCGAAGATATCCCGATGCCATCCGGCAACTCAATCTCATAAGAATTCTCTCTGAATTTTCTCAAGACTCTGCAAGGTCTGATTTTCTTGATCTTGAGTTTATTGTATGTTCCCCTCGAGAATCTTTCTTTCCTCAGATGCGCCAAAACTAGATCGCCAACCTCAAATTGAAGTTTTCTCTGATGTTGATCCGCTCTGCACTTGTACTCCTGGTTCGATTCTGTCAGTCACTGCTTCACCCTGCTGTGAAGTTCCCTCATCTCCTCAGTGAATTTTTCAGCGCTTGCGCTTTGAGTCATTATTTGTTCTGAATCCCTCATCTCCGAAACACCTTTCAGTTATCTGCCGTATTCTATCTCAAATGGAATTTTCTCTGTGCCTCGATTCACCGAATCATTGTAGGTGAACTCTGCCTATGGCAACACATTGTCCCAGCTGCTGTGGTGCTCCGTCACCAAGCTTCTCAGCAAGTCCCCTAGACTTTTGTTGACCACTTTTGTCTACCCATCTGTCTGTGGATGATAGGCAGAACTGAACATTAAGTTAGTCCCCATCTTCTTCCAGAGTGTTCTCCAGAAATGTCCAATGAATTTGGTATCCCTGTCCGAAACTATGCTTTTTGGCAGTCCATGAAGCCTAACGATCTCTTTAAAAAATAGATTTGTGATGTGCATCGCATCGCTGGTCTTCTGGCATGGTATGAAATGTGCCATCTTTGAAAACCTGTCCACCACCACAAAGATCGAATCAACACCTCTTTGTGTCCTCGGCAAACCCAATACAAAATCCATGCTGATTGCCTTCCATGGCCTCTCTGGTATGGGAAATGGCTGATAAAAACCTGCATTCTGCTTTCTCCCTTTTGAATGCTGACAAATCTGACACCTCTCAACAAACCTCTTTACATATGCATGCATCCCTGGCCAAAAATATGCTTCGCTCAACTTCGTGAATGTCTTGTCATGGCCAAAATGTCCTGCTAATCCACCGTTGTGCTTCTCCTTCAACAAGTTCTCCCTCGTGGAGCAATTCGGAATACACAGTTGATTGCCTTTAAATAGCAATCCTTCTTGGATCATATAATCTATCCAAGGGCTCTGATCTCTGAGAACTGGATTCTCAGCTGCTTCATACACTTCTCCAAAATCTGCATCTTCTACGTACATATCCCTGAGATTTTCAAAGCCCAAGGTTTTGACTCGAAACTCTTGCAACAGCAAACATTTCCTGCTCAAAGCATCAGCTACTTTGTTAGCAGTACCCGAAATGTGTTTAATCACAAATGTGAAATTCTGCATATACTCTACCCATTTAGCATGTTTCTGATTCAACTTCTCCTATTGAGTCACAAACTGCAATGCATGATTATCACTGTACAGTACAAATTCCTTTGGGATCAAGTAATGCCTCCACTTATTCAACGCCTGTATGATAGCATAAAATTCTTTATCATACGTGGAGTATTTCAGTTTCGCTTCATCTAGCTTCTTGCTAAACTATGAAACTGGTCTATCATCCTGACTTAAGACCGCTCCTATGGCATACCCACTGGCATCACATTTCACATGAAATGTCTTCTGAAAATCAAGCAACACCAACATTGGTTTCTCTGTGATCCTTCACTTCAACAGATTGAAGCTCTTCTCAGCCTCAGCTGTTCAATGAAAAGTCTTATGCCGCTTCTTCACTATCTCCATCATCGCTGTGCTAATTCCACTGAAATTCCTGATGAACTTTCTGTAGAAACTATCCAAACCATGAAAACTCCTCACCTCGAACATATTTCTCAGTGATGGCCAATTCTTGATCACGTCCACCTTCTCCAGATCCATCCTCAACTCATTAGCCGAAATAACAAAACCCAAATAAATGAGTTCTGTCTTCATAAATGAGGACTTCTTCATATTGATCAACAGCTTCTCCTACTATAACTTTCTCATCACAATGGCCAAATGCTTCAAATGCTCAGCCTCTGATTTACTGTAAATCAATATATCATCCAAATAAACAATGACGAACTTTCCAATGAATTCCCTCAGGACTTCGTTCATCAGCCTCATAAAAGTACTTGGCGCATTTGTCAAGCCAGACGGCATGACCAGCCATTCGTACAAACCCTCGTTTGTCTTGAATGTTGTTTTCCACTCATCGCCTTCTCTCATGCGAATTTGGTGGTATCCACTTTTCAAGTCTATTTTTGAAAAATAATTTGCCCCACTCAGGCAATCCATCAGATCATCCATTCTCGGCAGTGGAAACCTGTACCTAATGGTTATTTTTTTTATCGCTCTTGAACCAGTGCACATCCTCCAGCCTCCATCTTTCTTTGGACTAATCATTGTTGGAACAACACATGGACTCAAGCTCTCCCTGACTAACCCTTTGTCCATCAAATCCATGACCTGCTTCTTAACCTCTTCATTCTCTTGCGGCATCAACCTGTACGCAGCTTTATTCGACAAACTAGCTCCTGGTATGAGATCTATGTGATGACTCACACTTCTCACTGGTGGCAACGAATGGGGTAATTCGTCCACTCTTGTGCTAGTCAGAACAATCCTCGGTTTTCTGACCATAAAGAATTGTGGATCTTCTTTCTTCTCCATTTCTGAAAGAAGTTCTTTCCCACTCATGAGAAGTATCATATTGCTTACTTCCAGCTTCACCTCCTTATCCTTTATCGGAAGAAACATATGGGTTCTCCCATTTTTCTCTAGAGTATATGTGTTCATTCTCCCATCATGAATCACATTTCTGTCATATTTCCATGGTCTACCCAGCAATAGATGACATACGTCCATGGGAATAACATCACACAAGATCTTATCATTATACCCACCTATTTTGAACTCAACCAAGCATTTTTTGGTGACACTTACCTGATGTCCCTTCTATAGCCACGAGACCTTATATGGACTCGGGTGATCAATTGTCTCCAATTCTAGTTTCTCCACCATCTCAGTTGAAACGAGATTGTCTATGCTTCCACTGTCCACAATGACCTTGCACTTCTTGTCTTTGGTCTTGCAAGCTATTCTGAACACTCTGGTCCTTTGCACTGAGCTTTCCATCTCTTTCTCAGGTGTCAAAAGAACTTTATGCATTCCGAGCGATCTTCCACTTTCTGCATCTTCTGACTCAGCATCACGCCTCTGCACTTCAGTGATGTGAGCTTCCCCTGCATCCTTCTTTTTCTCTGGAAACTCATATGACTTGTGCCTATTCTTTCCACATGTGAAACATGTGATTACTCCACCTCTTCCACTACCTCATCCTCTAGTACGAGGAAGAGTGTTTGCATCAGCATAATCCCCTCGCTGATCATTTTGCTGCTCTCTCTGTTCAACATATGGCTGCCTCTGCTGTGAGATTCCACCTCTTTCAAATTTTCCCTGAGGTTTCTTCCATTCCTCTTTGGGCTTCTGATATTTATCCTGAGCAACTACTTTGCCTCTTAGCTGGATTCTGCCTTGCCCTCGCTGTCCTTGCTTTCGGCTCAGCTTCTCTTCAGTTTTCAGAGCCAATTGGGAAGCATATTCCACCATTCAGATGGTTAGCATGCTTATTTCATCTTGAATGTCGTATCTCAGACCATTCAAGTATCTCGCAACCTTCTCATCATCACTCTCCCGATGACCTGCTCTGATGTTCAGTCGATAGAATTCTTCGGTGTATTCCTTCACTGTCATCAGTTTTTGCCTTAGGTTCTGCATTCGCCTGAACAGTGTGATTTGATAGTCTCTTCAGATGAAATTCGCCTTCATCTTCGCGATCATTCGATCCCATCTTTTGATCTTCTGCTTACCTTTGCAGCATCTATCAGCTTGTAGCTCGTCCCACCACAATGTTGCATGTCCTTTTAAGTGCATAACCGCATGCTTGTTTTTCTTATCTTCTTCCACATCTTCATAATCGAAGTATGTGTCAAGAGCTCTTATCCAGTCCAACAGCTCCTCTACATCCATATTTCCCTCATAGACTGGAATGTCCATTTTCTCCTTCGCGCCCATCCTTGCAATGGCTTTGATCAACCGCTCGGTTGATGCATCTTCTGTTATTACCTCTTCTTCATGTCCAGCTTCTTCTTCAACTTTGGAGTCACTAAGATCCCCAGCACCGACTTCGTGCCTTTGTGTTGTCTCCATCTCCTCTAGCCTTGCTCAGAGATCTCTCATCTGCCGCTCCATTTCTGGATTTCCTAACAGCCTACCTCTTCTTCTCACCTCCCTATCTTCTGGGTCTGGTGACTGCCTTTCTCTACTTGGCAGCATGGTGTAATCCTCTTATTCTCTACTATAGAAAGAAAAGAATTCCCACTCTGATACCACTTGATGTCGAGCGCACTCCTCGGAGCACGTTTGCCTCCTTGGTACCTTCTTCTTCTCTTGGCCCAAAGAACGTAAATGTTCTTCTACTCCCTTATCGAAATGTCTACCCACAGATTCTTCCTTATTCGATCCCCTTCTCTGCACTCAGTGGATCGGAACTTCGCGTTTCGCGAATTCACTATCAATTCTTTAGGTCTTCAAACCCCTGAGACCCGATGCACCAGTCAACCACTGAATTTATTCCTCCGCTGACAGAATTTCACTCTATCGCACCTCGCAACTCACGGGATCAATTACTTCCTCCCTCGACTCCCGATGCCCGAGACGTCGAACCTCCAATAGGTTAGGCCACCTATGGCCCGCACTGCTTACGTATCTATCAAAATGTCGCACCTCTCACTCTCACGGCTTCCATTGCATAAAGTTGGAGTCTTACCTTACGAACTTCCGATCTGCCAATCCACGAGTAGAATCAACGCTCCTCGTGATTCCGAGCTTCGAACTTCTCCCGCTCCTGCACTGTAGCCTTCTTGCACCTTTGCAAGATCCGATGGCCCTCGAAGCTTCATGAAATCTCAATGGAGAAATTCCTTTGTCCAATTCTTTCTCGTTCAATCCACGAACAAGAAATATCTCTCCCTGAGACTTGTTTTCCAACCTACGACGCTTCTTCTCAACCTGCTCATGCAAATTTCCTTCCACTGCCCTTCAACAAAACTTTGAAGCCTATTCCTTCTGAGCTTTCTCACAGCTTTGGAGTCCCTTCCAAAAACTCCTTGTGTGCACTCCTTGCGGAAAATCTTCAAACNCACAGCTTTGGAGTCCCTTCCAAAAACTCCTTGTGTGCACTCCTTGTGGAAAATCTTCAAACACGACTAAGTGTTGAAGTCTTCTCAACTCTGCGCACACCTGCGGAAACAGTCTTTCACTCCCTTTGCTCAGAATCACAACTCTGAGACTTCTTCTAGCTTGCGCACACCTTGCACGGCTCCTGTGCCCAATCTGCACTTCTGAGAACTTAGAAACAAAATTAGCTCTATCTGAACCCTTCTGTCAACACACTCCTTGCGGACGATTCAACTACACTCCTTGCAGGAGTTCACTGGTTCAAGATAGAGAAATAATTGAAACTAACTTCTTGTTCTCACAGACTTCAAATTAACCATGAAATCACATACACAACATATAAAAGCAAATGTATGACAAGAAGMAAACATTCATGAGCACAATATCAACAATACACAGAGAATAACATAACCATGGAATTGAATCAAAGCTTTCTTCTATTAATTCAATGKCTGTACATGGGTGTTCTTTACACAGTTYTCTGCATACTCTTCTCTTCTGAATGCTCTCAATGATATTACAATGTACAAAGGAGGGTGTCTATATCCGTTTTCCCTCTTGGACTCTACGCTATCAAATCTCAAATTAAACTTCCTATCTACCAACATTTAAATCTACTAAATGCCTCATCTTCCTAAGGATGAGAGATATCCGCTCAAGGTCCATTACAATATACAAAGTGCGCTTCATCAAATCAACTCATTAATGGTTTGCACAATAGGTTCAAGGTGAAATTCAAAAAGAAATTATGTTGGCTTTTCCAACTGTCTCCCACTTTCGCGCTGGCTCGCTTGACGTGAGCGATGCTCCTACATCACATTAGTAGCATGGATTAATAAAAAGAAATGATCTATTTCCTTATCAACTACAGAAGTAGAGTACATTGTTGTTGCTACTTGTTGCACTCAGATTTTATGGATGATACAAACTCTTGCAGATTTGAAGGTAAATTACACTGATCCCATTCCAATTCGCTGTGATAACACTAGTGCCATCAGTCTCTCTAAGAATCATGTACTTCATTCAAAATCTAAGCACATACCAATAAAATGCAATTTTCTCAGAGACCAAGTTACAAATAGAATTGTTCAGGTGAATTATATTCCTTCCACAAAAGAGATAGCTAATATCTTTACTAAGCCATTAGAAGCGACCCCTTTTGGATATCTTCATCAAAAGTTGGGGGTTATAACTTCTTTTGTCTAATCTATTAACCTTGTCAGGGGGAGTACTTATTGAATATCTGTTGTATTTCTAAGCTACTCATAGTTGACAGGGGGAGTATGTACTGCAATAGCTCAGGGGGATTGTGTCTCTTATTTGACATTGATGTCAAAGGGGGAGAAAGAGTGGCAATTTCAAAGATGCTACAGTGGTATAATTGGATGTTCTTCAAGGGGTTGCCATCAATGCCAAAGGAGGATATTGTTGGCATGTTTTCAGATAGAGGCAGAGTATGTGTGTTTGTCATTGATGGAAAAGTTCACGACCAGTAGCACAACGATGATCGCATGGAAATATCAAAAGCTAAACTCCATTTTGGGTATTAGAAGCTAAAGCATGTTTTCAAATAGAGGCAAAGTATGCATGTTTGTCATTTATGGAAAATATCACGACCAACAGCACCACAATGATCGCATGGAAAGATCATAAGCTAAACTCCATTCCGGAGTTTCAAAAACCGGGAGTTGGAGGAGTCAAGAGTTCAGACTCTTTATCACAGGAGTCCCAAAGATACGAAATGCAAAATGCCAAAATCCTGAAATAGGCACATCAACAAAGACTCAATTTTGGAGTTTCGCAGACCGGGAAATCAAAGATCAAAGGAACTTTAACCTTTGAAGTAGCAAACCCCAAAATCCCGAAACAGGCACATCAACAATTACTCCATTTCGGAGTTTCGGATACCAAGAGTTGGAAGTGTTGAAACACTTCATCATAGAAATGTCAAAACGCCAAAATACCAGACCATTGATCTGACTCCATTTCGAAGTTCCGGATACCGGGAGTTGGAGTGTCGAAACACTTCACCACAAGAATGTTGAAATGTCAAAATGCTGAAATGAGAAAAACACCTTTTGGTGTAGGTTTCGGATACCGGGAGTTGGAAGTGTCGAAACACTTCATCATAGGAATGCCAAAATGCCAAAATACCGATATGCAAAAAGCACCTTTTGGTGTAGGATTTGGATACCGAGAGTTGGAGTGTCGAAACACTTCACCACAGGAATGTCAAAATGCCGAAATGTGAAATGGCAAAGACCCTGTGGATTTAATCCAACAGTGTTGGTTATTTGAACATCTGATCGAAGGGGTATTGTTGATCTTTATGATTAACTGTTCAGTTACGATTTAGTTAGTAGAACCGAATCATGGTTCTTGGACAGTTGGCGATTCAGTTGTTGAGGCTTTTTTTTCCCAAGAAGATTCGAGGTGTAACCCAAGAGGATGTGGATAAAAGATATACATTGTGACTCTGTGTGAGTGGTTGTGCTGAGTGAAAAATGAATTGAACTGTAGAAAGGTAAAATTACAGTATGCGCAGTGGAAAGAAAACACAGAGATCAGGAACAGAAGATGAATATAACAAAATAGTGGAAGAGAGCAGAAAGTGCACATATCAAAGATCCATATCTATGAGAAGAAGATAAATCTGAGGTGTGCATGCCGGGACAGAGGATAACATCATAAATTGAAGAGGATTCAAGAAAGGAGACACTGATGCAGGTAGAGGAGAGCGGCATAGCTTAACAGTGATAAGCCTGGTAAGCAAATGAAAACTATTGAATCACTGTAATAAATTCACAGAAAGAAAAGTTTTATATTTCAGGGAGGTAGGGTGGTGCTAGGGAGAAATTTTTTCCTCAAAGGTTCAAGTGGGTGCTTGAACACAGAGACTTGTAGCTTCCATCTAGTTGCAGCCAGAGAAACCAGGGTGGTAGGGTGGTGCAAGGGAGAACAAGTGTTCTATGTTATACAGGTTGGAGCCTATGTAACTAGAAGTTGGTGCTTCCATCCAGTTGGTACTGGAACACTCATGGAGTTGGTGCTTTCTTCTAGTGGGTTCTAGAGAAACCAGAGAGTTGGTGCTCTCAAACAAGTTGGTGCTTGTATAAGTGGAAGTAGGTGCTTCCATCCAGTCGGTGCTAGAACACTCAA
>JASDQU011402328.1:80400-93934 GCA_032191745.1 Picea mariana
TGTGACTGATGCTCATTATTTATGTTTTCCATATGTTGTATAATATTGATGACCACTTGAAGAAATATTAATAATGTTTTAATAGACTTAAAATTGTTTAAGCACAACAACAACTGATTCACCCCCCCCCTCTTAGTTGTCTTAGTAATTTAAACATCCTGCTCATGTGCGACTCTAAGTATCCACATACATGGGATGAGATTCTTCCCTATGTTCAACACAACTACAACATGGCTCTTCGTAGCTCCATCGGCCATAACCAATTTCAGGTAGGGTTTCGATTCCAACTCTTGGGTCCCTTTGATGTTTCACTACCTCTTGCAACCACACAAGAAAAATCTTCCCATGTTCAGTCTCAAGACAAAAAATCCACTAGATTCATTGAGAAGATTCAGGACATCTGCCAACAGGTCCATGATATTTTTCATAAAGTCGATGTTAAGTACAAGTATCACCATGATCAACACTGGATACCGCACCAGTTTTAGGTGGAAGACAATGTCTGGTTACATTTGTATAAAGATCACCTTACACAGCCCCATTGGAAGCTCCACTCACTTTTCTATAGGCCTTACACTATCACCAAGGTTGTGGGCAACAATTCTTTTGAGCTCAACACTCCACCCTTCCTTGGATTGTACCCAATGTTCAATGTGCACCTCCTTTGACCATATTTTCCACCATTATTGGAAACCTTAGAGATCGCAGAACAATTGACACTAATAGATCTCAAACCTAAATTCATGGAATAGGCATCCACTGATCATATAGTGAACACACAAGTCAAGGGAACTCGCCAATAGAGGATCCATCTTTATCGGGTTATCAAGGCAGGGAAGGTCCTACACCAAGGAAAGTGGCTCACTTGGGTCCAAATTTAGCATAAGTTTCCTCACTTGATGGGATCACTCAATGCAATGGAGACCATTGCTTCCTAAGTGGGGAGGACTTTTCCAGGTGGATATTGGTGGCCACCCACCTATTCCAATTCACTCCTCTTGATAGTTTTTAGTTCAACATGTTCTTCTTTAATCCTTTGTAATTGTGGATTCGACACTTATGGGGTTGTATGAATACCAACACAATTTCTAAGTGGATATTGGTGGCCTCCCACCTAATCCAACTGGCTTATTTTTTAATTTTTCATGTGAGCACATATTTATGTACTTTCAGGGCCGTTTTGGGGCCCTAAACAGATTTTTTGGGTGTTCCATGGTAAAACTATAGATGGAGTTAGATTTTGATACAATAATGTGTAGCTCTCGAAAATACCTTTCCAACAGGATATCATGCCCCTAAAAAAAGTTTGTATGAAAAATTTACGACCCTGGGAAGTTGAGGTACCAACTTACCCATCGGGGCCCACATAACTTTTGGTGTTTCATCTCCTAAGGTTAGGTTTTTGGATGTATAGATTTTTGGAATTCATGATTAATGTTAAAAGGGTTCTGGATCCTCATTGTGATCATTCTTCTAAGATGTATGCACATAGAAATCCACATCTCTTCTTAGAGATAGCTACCACTGTTTGGGGAAGTTCTTTCTAGTTCTATAGTTTTACAGTTTCATCCTATTTTATTTATTCAATAGAAGTTATTGTTCATTGGATATTTGTTGTTGTTCTCCATATCTTTGTGTTATTCTATTCACTCTGTTATTTCTTTCGTTCCTCTGATAAATCTGGAACATGAACTCAGGATTCAATGATTTAACATGCACAGAGCAATTCTGCCTAGAAAATAGACTTAGAGATCATTGTTGTAAAATTCATCGTTAGTGTGAGGGAAAGTGAATAAGCTTGAATTCTGTTGAGATATCCCATGACATTTCCATGGTTGAGAAGGTGGTCATCCACGGTCCTTTTCAAGGCTTCTTTCTATTTTGAAACATCTTGTCCTTTCGATGGTGTGGTAGAGGATTTCTAGGCATTAATGTCCTCCTTGCCTACAATTGGTCGGAGGTAGATTAAGAAAGTCATTGACTTTCATTTGAACTCTGGGAAAGAGAATATGATGTAGGATTTGGAATATATATATACACATGTGTGCGCTCATTGGGATTTAGTATGTAGGCAGGATGGTTTGTCCAGTTTCTTTCATTTTTGGGTTGGGGGGGGGTGGATGGGGTTGGGAGTTTATGGGTTTAAGAGAATGGTGGTCTCATAGTGGAAATCATTCTCTCTTTTCTCTACAATTCCTATGGAATATGTCCATAATGATTTTTTCCACCATATATGTAAGTTGTAATAAAATATTAGCATAAATAATGACCAACATTCTAATGAGTGATTCAAATTCTCAAAATCTTGACCTGTATGAAATATCTTTGATACTTGGATTTGGATATTTACTGCTACTATTGGATTTTTTTGGCATGTCAAATACTTTGGGGGTTTCTAGATTTGTTTCTTTCATTTTTAGATTTGTTTGCTTAGTTTTATATTCTCATGTGTAGGATGCATGGCATTGTTGTATCCATAAATAACTCATTGCATTTTATTAAATAACAGTAAATGATAATACATGGAAATACTTGAAATCGATCTCAGAATGTCTTAATTATATTGTAACATAGATAAAATTGTCCTACAGTACCAAGGAAAAAAAATAGAATATCGATCTATAGCATGCATCAGTCAATATGAAACATGCAAGTAGAATCTACTACATGCATGGAAGTAATGTTTCCAGAACCAACAAAAACCTATCATCTGATAGCTATGCTCCTCGGAATCTAATGAATTATGTTTCCACTAGGTCACCCTCTCCCTAGACAATACATGCAATTAGGGTATGTTGCATGAAAGAAGGATATAGCTTGAACTTTTTGCAATAAGCTCATATATGTTGTATGAAAGAAGGATATAGCTCAGATCTATTGCAATAAGCTCAGATCCATTGCATGAAAGAAGGATATAGCCCAGATCTGCTGCAATATGATCAGATATACTACATGTAAGAAGGATATACCTCAGATCTACTACAATAAGCTCAGATTCGTTACATGCAAGAAGGATATTGTAATATACCTAGGGAGGTAATATGGGTGGTAATATGGGAGGTACCCAATGGGAATATGGGTTTATGTATTATTAGTGGAGGCCATTCATTGTAAGGTGGAATAGGTCCACAGTGCTATTAAATAAGGCCCACTATGGTAGTTGGATAAAATAAATGTGTTCTTATAAATAATAAATGGGATTTCTAGAAGATATCTACTCTATAATGTTCTTAGGATATAGAGAATGATATAAAATAATATGTATTGTATTTGATATGGTGAAGAATACTGTGATGTACAAGCAAGTATCGCTTGAGGAGTTTTATCCTTCGATAAGGATTAATATATGGTGTTACTCTACCTCAAGGGTTTTCTATATTCTTTTTTTCATGTTACGGTGAAGTGTTTATGGTTTATTCTTCGTCTTATTGAAGTATATTTTCATATCTAGAATTGGTACTTATCAAGTGGTATCAAATCTCTTTCTTTGGGCAAAGAAGGGAAGAAAGTTTTGGTTATTTTTGCAGAATTTTGTTTTTTAAGAACCAAGGGGGTGGTGCACTTCAAGATAATATATCAAAATCTATACTATGAATTTTCACAAAGTAATTGGATATTTGGATTCCTATTGGAAAAATATCCAATTAAAAAAAAAAAAACAATCGAAATGGAGTCCAAAAAGTGAAGTTATGAGCATTTTAAATTCAACATTTTTTTGGGGTTTTCCAGAAAAAGTCACGATTTTCTGCAGTAAGTTGTTTTTAAAACTCTAGTTTATTTTTGGGTTTTTGAAAGCATGAAATTTTTTACTAGAAAATATGATGGTTATAAAATTGAAGAATTCATAAAAGACCAGAATTCATATTTTATGCAGGATCATCACTCCACGTCATCAAGCGCCAGCTAGCCAACACACCCAACACCCATTCAATGGAAAGGAGAGAGGCGCAACCCTCTCATTTTTTTTTTCAAATTTTGAAATTGTATTAAATGTTGTAAGGCTAGTAGAGCCAAAATCCATGCATGTACGCAGGTTTTAGATCAAGGTTGTCTTAAATGGTTTTAAGGCTGAGATCTAGATCTGATTCGGACTAGACAGCCATTCAATGTAATTGAATGAAAATTAATGAGAGTTGGTGAGATGAAGAGAAGAGCTCAAGGGGACCCTCTTTGTAAAAAGATATTATTTGTATCTAAGTTAGTAGGTAGAGAAAAGAGAAAGAGGAGAAAAGAGAATAGGTTAGGGAGAAGAAAGGAAGTCGTGACTCTGTTGTAGTCTCAGCTCACATTGTAAAGAGGCATTTCATATTAATACAATCATAGCCATTTTCTTGCATGTTGTTGTTCATGTGTTTGTGAGTTCATGAATGAATGTATTTATGTGTTGATGATATGTTGTAGATGTATGTTAGATGTGCATCTGCAGGGATAGATAGATTTTCCTATCTAAGAGTTCTTTGATTTCAGGTTTGGATTCTTTATGGTTTCATGCAAGAGTGCATGACAGAGTACTGCGGTCTCTGAAAACTAGTGCAGCAGTGCACTTCTGAATTCTATGGAATTTTAGACAAATACATGCCAAGAGGGCACACCAAAGTAAATCATTGACTCAAGGAGGAAGCCTCAAGGTTGTTGAACACCTTGAAGGAGAAACTGTGCAGAGGAGAGCATAGAGAGGAGAAGCAGAATTGCTGAGAATTTTGTAAAGGCTCTTCCAGAAGGGCATTGAGAAAATGCATAGAATGCATTGAGGAGGAAATATTTTTTGAGTTCAAAGAGAAGATAAGTGTCACAGGAGGAGACACTCACAAGGTTATTGAACACCCTGCAGGCTCAGCAAAGTGTGCTTGAGCAGAAAGTTTCCAGAGGGCACTTACATCCCTTCAAGGAGAGAAAGGGATAGAGACACTTTGAGGTTTAGAGAAATAAAGCTCAGCAAGGAGGGCTTGAGCAGAAGGTAGTCAGGAGGACACCAGATTTCCCTTTGAGACCATAGAAGGGCGAGTCCCCTAGAGGATTGGGTAAATAAATCTCAGGAAGGATAGTGCCTTTGTGCACCGAGTAACGACAAAGTGAGAAGAAGGTCAAGAAACCCTTTGAGGTTTCACAGTCGACAAAGCCCAGAAGGGATAGCGTTCCTAGAATGCAGGTGAGTTCATCAAAGTCATATTGATCTCATAGAGGAAGCAAAGGTTGAGGCCTTTGAAACTTTGAAAATCTTCCCAGGGAAAGGAAGAAGGCCATGCTCAAGGTAGAGCACAGTTGTTGTTAGATCAGCTGGAGAGGTGAGATCTGGACCATCGAGTTTCACATCCATACAACAAGAGGAGAGAGCACAAGGAAGAGAACCATATCTGGGCTATCATATCTAGTGCAAAGAGCTAATATCCATCGAATCCAGAGGAAGGCACATGGAGTTTAACCTCTGGGAGGTCACATAGGAGAAGAGCTGAAACGGACGGTGGAGACACTTCGTGGAGAATTGCCAAAAATCCCATGGACCGTCGGATCTCACAGATCTGTGAGAAGGTTAAGGATGAGCGTATTTTAGTGTTCAAGACCTCAGGAGGAGTAGCGACTATTGGATGAGAAGCAACAGGAGCCGTTGATTCCCCTTTGGAGTAGAAATTTAGTATTTCATCATTTCGGGGTTTGTCATTTCGGAAATCCCGATGAAAAGGAGTTGGGGCACTTTGCATTGGAAACCCTGAAATCATGAAACACGATGTGTTCTTTGAGTAGGGCATGGTCACGGAGGAAATAGCCACATGGATTGAAGTTTGGTCATGGGTTAGCCGTCGTTGAGCCCATTTTGGCATTTCAGCATTTTGGAGTTTGGGGTTTGGAGTAGCAAGTGATTTTGGAGTCACTGCATCGTGAACTCCTGGTTCACGGAACTCCAAAAGGATCTAGACCGTTTGATCCAAATCATCGAGAGCCATTGGATCTCATGTGTGAATTCCCATATCGAAATTCGAGGATTGGAGTGACGAGTGATTTTGGAGCGACTGCGTCGTGAAATCCCGATTCGTGAAATCCCGAAAATATCTAAGCCATTTTGGGGATTCAAGGATTTGGACACTGGGGATTTGAAAGGGAAAGGAGTGAGGGAGCCAAAGCTCATTAATACCTTTTCAGAATTCTAGGACCTGGGTGTTCGAGAGGCCAAGAGTCGAGAGACGTAGAGTCCTAACTCACAATATCGTGAAATCTTGAAAGCATTTGGAGGAATAGCGCCCCTATTTGGCATTTTGGCATTTCGGGGTTCAAAATGTAGAGGAAGCAGTGGTTTGGGTCGCTGCATTTCAAACTCCTAGTTACCAAAATCCTAATACATCCACAACGTAATGGTCATGTGGGGTGAAGAATCACACCTAGTGCATGTTTGCGCAGGTGGGGTTTTCATGGAAGGACCTGTGGATCAAATTCATGGGGTTCCAGTGAGGGCCCAAAAGAACTATTTCAGTTCTATGGATTCGAAGAAGATCAATCCTATGTGGATCTCAGCCCGAGGGTCGGGGGTCTATGTTAGTTGGTATCAGAGCCCGATTCTCTGTCTATATATTGCAGGCAGAAGGAGGAAAAAGGAAAAGAAAACAATACTCTAATACCATCAAGTGGTATCAGAGCGGGATTTGACTTCTGTAGGCGACAGAGGAAGGGAGTGTTGAACTTTGCTTACAGATATAATAAGAAGAAGACAGAGTGTTGAAGCTCTGTGGTGATTGTTCGCATATGTGCAGCAGTCAATAGGTAGTTAGGAGGACTGTAGGAAAGGCTGGAAGCACTCACGGTTTCATAGTGACAGCAACAATTTTTCCAGGAGGGAAGATAGGAATAGGAAGATGGATACTGAAGGCCATGGACACAATGGAAATAAGAACCACCAGTAGTAGAGAAAAGATGAGATGGATGAAGAGCTCGCTGAGATAAGGGAAATAATGGAAGAGCTTGCACTGTGGGTGCAACAGAACACAAAGACACATTGGGTGTATGAATGGCCTCTGAGGAGGAAAGCAAAGTGGCCAGTCAAGAAATTGTTGGCCAGAAGACAGCAAAGGTTGTTGAGGAGGTGTTTGAGGTATGTGGAAAGCCTAAGGGCCACAGAGGAGATGGTTCATGCCTATGAACCAGAAGCTAGGAGAAATCTCAGTAATGATGAAGAGAAGATATCAAGAAGAGATCTCATAGACTACCAAGTGGGCAGAGATGGAATTTCAAATTGCCAGGTGGGAAATAGAAAGAGATCAAGTGAAGGCCTCATATACTACTAGGAAGGCAGTGCTAAAAGTTTGAATTGCCAGGAGGGAACTGATATGGGATCGATTGATCTCATAGATTGCCAGGTGGGCAGAGGAAGAGGAGAAACTCCATATTGCCAAGTGGGTAAGGGAGAGCAGATGAGGCCATGTGAGAGTCTCATGAACTCAAAGGTGAGTTCATATCAGCAAGGAGAGATGATAGAGGAAGATCAAAAGAGCATTATGATGATTGGGGGAATAGAGGTATTCCTGCCACATTGCCTAGCTGAGGTGAAAATTTGTGTTGTCGATGCAGCAATAGTAGAAGGACAGCCAGTTGTAACTATCAGGGAGAAAGAACAACTGGAGAAGACATCAAAATCTTCCCCAGCAGAAGAATATCATGCAAATAAGATGCTCACTCCATGGCAGAAGGAGTTAGAGATGTTGGAGGATTGCTTGAACAATCCAGAGCTGGTAGATGACTGCCATGAGTGGACAGTCATGCAGATGTTAGCAGAGGAGCATTCTAAGGAATCGCTCAGAAATTTCAACCAGGGAGATGAACATATGATAATTGTAATGCCGAGGCATGCAGAAGCAGATGAAGGAAAATTCCAGTTTAAGGAGCAGCTGGAGGAAGTTGGAATTCAACTAGCACAAGGGGAAATGGTAGAAGAAAGTCTATCAGAGAAGGTGACTAAACAGTAAGTCAGTCAAGAATATAAGACTGAAGAGTTGAATTTTGCAGCAGGGTGGCAAATTGAGGCCACAGAGGAAGAATATGGCATGGGAGATCCAGTTGATCTACCTGTTTGCAGGGAAGGAGTGCAGTGGAGTAGGTTGCAAAAGGAGAGCCAGCCCAGGGAGCAGTTGGACGAGATAATCGAGGAGATCAGAAGGATGATGATTAGATCAGTAGAAGAGGTCATCAAAGTGAAGCTAAGTAGAGGAGAACATGCCATAGCAGTAGGGCAACAGAAGAAACAACAGCAACAAGGCAATGGAGCAGATGGACGACTCCAAAGAACTGTATGGGATCCAGGTGGATTTTGATAGCCATGCTAGGAAGCTCATGAACAGGATCTCATGATTTTTGCAGCTGAGGAGTATGATGTATGAGCATCACTCCACATCATCAAGCACCAACTAGACAACACACCCAGCATGCATTCAATGGAGAGGAGAGAGGCACAACCCTCTCATTTTTTTTTTCAAATTTTGAAATTGTATTAAATGTTGTAAGGCTAGTAGAGCCAAAATCCATGCATGTACGCAATCTTTAGATAAAGGTTGCCTTAAATGGTTGTAAGGTTGATATCTAGATCCGATTTGGACTAGACAGCCATTCAATGTAATTGAATGAAAATTAATGAGAGTTGGTGAGATGGAGGGAAGAGCTCGAGGAGCCCCTCTTTGTAAAAAGATATTCTTTGTATCTAAGTTAGTAGGTAGAGAAAAGAGAAAGAGGAGAACAAAGAATAGGTTAGGGAGAAGAGATAAAGACGTGACTCTGTTGCAGTCCGAGCTCACATTGTAAAGAGGCATTTCATATTAATACAATCATAGCAATTTTTCTGCATGTCTTTGTTCATGTGTTTGTGAGTTCATGAATGAATGTCTTTATGTGTTGATGATATGTTGTAGATGTATGTTAGATGTGCATCTGCAGGGATAGATATATTTTCCTATTTGAGAGTTCTTTGATTTCAGGTTTGGATTCTTTTTGGTTTCATGCAAGAGTGCATGATAGAGTACTGCGGTCTCTGAAAACTAGTGCAGGGGTGCACTTCTAAATTCTGCGGAATTTTAGACAAAGACATGCCAACAGGGCACACCAGAGGAAATATTGACTCAAGGAGGAAGCCTCAAGGTTGCTAAACACCTTGAAGGAGAAACTGTACAGAGGAGAGAACATAGAGGAGAAGCAGAATTGTTGAGAATTTTGTAAAGGATCTGCCAGGAGGGCATTGAGCAAATGCACAGAATGCATTGAGGAGGAAGTCTTGTTTGAGTTCAGACAAAAGAGAAGTGTCACAAGAGGAAACACTCACAGGGTTACTGAACACCCTTCAGGCTCAGCAAAGCATTCTTGAGCAGAGCAGGAAGTTAACAGAGGGCACTTACATCCCTTAAAGGAGAGAAAGGGATAGAGACACTTTGAGGTTCAGAGCAATAAAGCTCAGCAAGGAGGGCTTGAGTAGAAGGTAGTCAGGAGGACACCAGATTTCCCTTTGAGGACACAGAAGGGTGAGTCCCCTAGAGGCTTGGGTAAATAAAGCTCAGGAAGAATAGTGCCTTAGTGCACCGAGTAACAACAGAGTGAGAAGAAGGTCGAGAAACCCTTTGAGATTTCATAGTCAACAAAGATCAGGAGGGATAGCATTCCTAGAATGCAAGCGAGTTCATCAAAGTTAGATTGAGCTCCTAGAGGAAGCAACGGTTGAGGATTTGAAACTTTTAAAATCTTCCCAGGGAAAGGAAGAAGGCCATGCTCAAGGTAGAGCACAACTTTCGTTAGATTAGCTGGAGAGGCGAGATCTGGATCGTCAAGTTTCACATCCAGACAACAGGAGGAGAGAGCACAAGGAAGAGAACCAAATCTGGGCCATCAGATTTAGTGCAAAAGGTCGATAGCCATCAGATATAGAGGAAGGTGCATGGATTTTAACCTCTAGTAGGTCACGTAGGAGAAGAGCTAAAACAGACGGTGGAGACGCTTCATGGAAAAGTGTTGAAAATCCCGTGAACCGTCAAATCTCACAGATATGTGAGAAGGTTAAGGTTGGGCGTCTTTTAGCATTCAGGAACTCACAAGGAGTAGTGACTGTTGGATGAGAAGAAACAGGAGCCATTGATTCCCCTTTGGAGCGGAAATTTGGTATTTCAGCATTTCATGGTTCGTCATTTCGGAAATCCCGATGACAAGGAGCTGGGGTACTTTGCATTAGAAACCCTGAAATCATGAAACGTGATGTGTTCTTTGAGCAGGGTGTGGTCACGGAGGAAGAAGCCACATGGACCGAAGTTTGGTTAGGGGTTAACCTTCGTTGAGCCCATTTCGGCATTTCGGTATTTTAGAGTTTGGGGTTTGTAGCAGCAAGTGATCTTGGAGTCACTGCATCATAAAATCCCGGTTCACAGAACTTCGAAAGGATCTGGACCATTTGATCCAACTCATCGAGAGTCGTTGGATCTCATGTGAGAATTCCCATATCAGAATTCAGGGATTGGAGTGACAAGTGATTTGGAGTCACTGCGTCGTGAACTCCTAGTTCGTGAAATCCTGAAAAGATCTGAGCCATTTCGAGGATTCGAAAGGGAAAGGAGTGAGGGATCCAAATCCCGTTAAGCCCTTTTCATCATTCCAGGACCTGCATGTTCAAGAGGCTAGGAGTCGGGATACATAGAGTCCTGACTCATGATATCACAAAATCCCGAAAGAATTCGGAGGAATAGCGCCCTTATTCGGCATTTTGGCATTTCGGGGTTTGGAAAGTAGAGGAGGCTATGTTTTGGGTTGCTACATTTCAAACTCCTGGTTACCAAAATCCTGATACAGCCACAACATCGTGGTCAGATGGGGTGAAGACTCGCATCTAGTGCATGTTTGCACAGATGGGGTTTTTGTGGAAGGACCCATGGATCGAATTCGTGGGGTTCTAATGAGGGCTCGAAAGAACTATTTCAAAAACACGGATTCGAAGAAGATCGATCCTATGCATATCTCGGCCCAAGGGTCAGGGGTCTACGTCAATATTGGAAGGAGGAATGGAAATATTCTATCCGTGGGGGTTTCAAAGAGGATGTTTTAAGTTGGCGGCATTCATTTGACTATATCAAATGGCTGTCACTTTCTAAGGAAGCCATGGAGAAATTACTTTTAGAAAAGTGGTATCATACGAAGTGTAAGGATAAAGAATGCATGAAGGTTTTTTTTCATATGGAAAATCTATATTTCAGATTCATGGTTGTATTCATAAATAAAATGCCATTGTTTCTATTAACCCTAGTTGCATACATAATTTTACCAATCTTTGGTTGGCTAATAGATGGCAAGTTCGTGCAAAGTATATTCAAAGCACACAGGTTGCGCATGAAAATGTTCAAATTTTTAAATGTTTGAATATTTCCATGAATAACTATGTGTTGCATTCGTACTTTTATTCCATAGATATGGGTGTTGTAGATATTTCTTTGGGATATCCTTGTATGGATTCAGTTGGTACAGTTAATATTAATGTGCAAAAGAAGTTTTTGAAGTTGTTGTACAAGAGAAAGAAGGTTATATTGTAGGATGTGTTTCTTAGTAAAAAAGAAGGTCCCAAGACAATAAGCACAACAGTTATTGGAGATTCTGAAGGGGAGTCAGAAGTTGAGTCTATAGAAGATGATGTAACAAAGCCACAGAATGAAAACAATACATAAGCTAAGGTGGTCATTGACTCAAAGGCACAATGTGTTGCAGATTTGAATAAAAAGGAACCAATTTCTACATTTTTTGTATACCGCCATCCACATTGTATCGACAAACAACAAGGGAATGCGCTTGAATAGACTTATGCACCATCAGGGAACCATAAAGAACACCAATCAAGAGGTGCATGGAGGAATACCAAAACTTCAAGAAGACATCGCGCTCAAGGAAAAATACCATGGAAACATCAACATGATGTGGTGCAAGCTCAAGGTGGCAAGGCAATATTTGGACATCATGTTCGTCTTCCATTAGGATACATGGATGTGAGTACTTGGTACCATTTGGCCACAATTCTCATATGATCATATCGTATGGTCTCTTCTCATGATTCAGGGAAGAAACATGCTTAAGGGGGGTGGAATGTAATATACGTAGGGAGATAATATGGGAGGTACCCAATGGGAATATGGGGTTATGTATTATTAGTGGAGGTCATTCATTGTAAGGTGGACTAGGTCCACCATGTTATTAAATAAGGCCCACTATGGTAGTTGGATAAAATAAATGGGTAGTTAGAAATAATAAATGGGCTTTCTAAAAGATATATACTCTAGAATATTCATAGGAGATAGAGAATGCTATAAAATAATATGTAATCATTGTATTTAATATGGTAAAGAATATTTTGATGTACAAGAAAGTATCGCTTGAGAAGTTTTATCCTTCCATAAAAATTAATATATGTTGTTACCCTACCTCAAGGGGTTTTTATACTCTTGTGTTCATGTTATGGTGAATGTTTTATGGTTTGGTTTTGGTATTATTGAAGTATATTTGTAGATATAGAATTGGTACTTATAAGATATGGCTCAGATATGTTGGAATAAGCTTGAATCTGCTACACTCTAGAATACATTGTCAAGATAAATCCACATTATAGCTATGATGTGAATCTTCCTGAACCTAAACCTGTAAATGAAGCAAAAGATTAAGGAAAGATCCAATACTATACTCTAAAGCTTGATGAAGAATTGGTGTGATTCTTCTGATGGACTAGGGTGTGTATCTCAACACTAAAATCTATCAATGGTGGTGGTTTTCTCCATAAATCCAAAAAACATGAAAAAGTCATCTGACTTCTCCTCTGAGGTCAAATTATCAATCCAACTCATGCATAATGGTGAATTAGATCGACTTTTCTCATTTATACTCCCCTCCTCATCTAATTTTTGGTTCACTTTATTAATTAAGTGGCTTTTCCCTAAGTTTTGACTTATTAATCACTTAAGTCACTGAAAACACCTTTTTGCTTTTAATTTCACATTCACTTTGATTAGTTAAGTTACTTTTCCTAATTTTTATCTTCATAATCATTTAAGTCACTTAAAATACCCTTTTCCTCATTTTTTCTATCTAATGTCACTTTCACTTAAGAATTTTGGTTAAATGACATCAAATAGAGGTGTTTTCCCTTTTTCTCTTGACTATAGTCTATGGAAACATATATATTATTAATTTTCTCCCCATTGGAGTCATTATTGGGAAAGGGACATTACAATATTCCCTTCCCAAGATTGCTTGTCCTCAAGCAACATCAAGTTGGGTTACTCTAGGATCTGAGCTCCTTCCCATGTGGCATCCTCAATTAGAAAGCCCCTCCATTTGACCAAAAAATCCTTGATGATATGACTCCTCAATCTCCTATTCTTATGCTTCTAAACCTCATCAGGCACCAGTTCCAACTAGACCTCCTCATCCAATGGTGGAAAATCCTCTAAAGTGGTAACATGTTGTCCCACCTCCTTTTGAGGCAAGAAACATGGAACACATTATGGATCTTTATTCCTTTCGGTAGCTCCCAATTGTAATCCAC
>JASDQU011402328.1:94707-106031 GCA_032191745.1 Picea mariana
TATATATATATGTCTGTGGATGGTAACTAGTTCTCGTGGCCATGTCTATGCCCACTAACTGAAACAACTCCTTCTAGAATGCATTGATGAAGAGCCCATCTTTGTCACTGAATATCTTCTTGGGAAAGTTGTGAAGTCTGAAGATATCTCTCAAGATTATATCTCACTACTACATATTGAAAAATTTGCGATGAAAGTAAACTTTCGTCTCAAAATTGAAGATAAAGAGTTGAATGTTTAATTTTTTTTTTAAATCCATCCCGCGTTCATATCTCTTGTGAAGAACCGTTTGGTTGTCATCACAAGAGAGATGAAATCGGATGTACATCGCAAGAGAGACGAATGTGAATGTAGTGGACTTCCATCTCTCTTGTGATGAACTTTGGCTATCGTCGCAAGAGAGACAATTCAATGATGACCGTTACACTATTTGACAAAGTCAACATTGACCATTATACTATTTGACAAAGTCAACATTGACTTGGTCAACGTTCATTGCTCTTGCGATGAAAAAATATCTATAAATATTTTTCAAATTAGAGATGTTACAACAATGTAATTTTTATAACAACGACAGTTCAAAACTTCAAAAAGGGCATTTTTTATGCGGAAGAATGTCGCAGAATATTAGAGGTGGGAAAAAAATTAAAGTGGGTGAAAAGGGTGATGGTAGATTTTATTGCCCTTGCAAAAAATGTTGCACTACAAATCCCGTAACAATTTTAATAGCAACAGATACAAAACATTATAGGAAATATCGGCACATTGATGGGGGATCAAATGAATATCATCCCGTGGTAATTACGTATATATTCATTATCTGTTTTTATATTGTTGATTTTATATAAAATTATATATATGTGTGTGTGTGTGTGTGTGTGTGTGTGTGTGTGTGTGTGTATTTATATATATTGTTTGAATATTTCTTATAGTACACACTCATTTTGCATGATGTTTTGTAATTATAAAGTTAGAGTTTCCCTCCAACTTTCTATAGAATATTGCACCAAGTAGTACTAGTAGAAATGATGTTGTACAAGCTGAGGAACATGATCAAGAAAATGAGGATCTCATGGAAGAAGATGATGGGACAAATCAAGTTAATGATCCCATAGAAGAAGATGATGGGACAAATCAAATGATCCAAGATTTGTTTTCTCATCCAGATGAGAATGGGGATAGTGATGGTATTTATGATGAACCTCTATTAGAAAAGGAAAATAAACGACTTTATGAAGGCTAAAGAGAAAATCTTCTCTCCACTACATTGTTGCTAGTGAACTTAAAGGTTATGAATAATTTGTCAATCACTTGTATGACATAGATCCTAAGGTATGTAATATGTTTCATCTCATATACATAAATGTTGACTTTTTTCTATTTGTTTTTAGTGCTAATTAATGTGTAAAATAAGAATGCAATTTTTACGATTAATATTCTTTACATTAACTAGTTATTTGTTATGTTGTAGATTTTTAGGTGAATTTTTGTTACAATTGTCAAATCTTTTACCTCGCACATATCGATATTTGCATGCCATTATGAAAAATAATTGAATGGATTATCAAACTATAGATGTATGTCCTAATGATCATATTATATTATGGACAACATGCTTTGAAAACAGAATGCCTGCAATGTCTTATCAGTAGATATCGAACCGATCAAGTAACAAAAAGGATGCCTTGAAAGGTTCTTCATCATATTCCCATAATTCCACGTTTGCACCGATTGGTTAGGTGTGAAAGCATAGAAAAATTTATGGATTACCATGCACGTAATAGAAGTGGAGATGATGTTCCTCAAATTCGTACCGATTGTTATGCATTTAGGGAAATTGAGGGAAAATGGGCAAATTTCAAAGATGAACCTCTTAATTTTAGGCTTTCATTGGAAGTTGACAGTGTTAATCCATTTGGAGAGCTTAGGTATATTTACTCAGTGTGGCCTATTTTTTTTATCAACAATAGCATTTCTCCTTGGATGTCAATAAAGAGGGAGCACATAATGTTGACAATGATTGTTCCAGGTATTTGTTTACATTAATTTTTTAAATGTAACATTTTCATTTTTTTTTTCATAATATCTTTTTGTTTATTTATTTACTTATATATACATATCATGGTTATAGTAATTATGTGTAATTTCAAACAATTAGGTAAGTACCAAGTTAAAGATTTGAATGTATATATCGATCCTCTTATCGACGAGCTACTAAAGTTATGGGATGGCATCACTATGTATGACATCTATAAACCAATCGGGGAGAAGAAATTTAAATTCCGTGGAATACCTTTATGGGAAATTCATGATGCCCCGAGACTGACACATTTTTGTGGTATGTAGAATTTATATATTTCTCTTTAATACAATATAATTTTTTAAATATGTCATGCTGCATGTTTAATTTTTAAATAATCCCATCGTATAATTGAAATTAATCCATCTGTTGCAGGTCTTCAAACAAAGCGTAAATTTTCATGTCTAGTTTTTGGTCCTAAGATGAAGTATCATCATTCAAGAAGTTTAGGAAAGGTGGTGTTTGATGATTATAGGCACCTCATCTCTAAGAACCATAGGTATCGTACTACTAAAAAACATATTTTCAATAGGAAAGAAGAGACTGGTTGAAAACCACGAAGAATGACACATCACCTATGGAGGTTGGAATATAATAGAAATCATCAAGCTAGTACGCAATTTCTTTATGTATCGTATAAATATGTAATGTTTTGAATTTTTATTTTATTCATTGAATTTGTTTTACCGTATTTGATAATTATTGTTGTGATTTCTTTTATGCTTCATGAAGGTCACCATCATGAAGGTATTAATAATGGGATTCTACAAGGAATGAAATGTTATCCCACTCAATTAATGAGGTTTCCCTACGATAAGGAGCTAAAAATATCTCATTTTTTTGATACAATTCATATCGGGAAGAATGTGACAGAAATGTTATGGTGAATCATAGATGGTAGGAGGGACAAAGAAAAAATTGTCAAAATTTGTATTGACATTAAGGAATCCAATCATGCAATGTGAAGTGTGATCTGATCAAATAGATATGGAGAACAAAATAACCTTCCATGATTATTAATAGAGCAACAAAACAATGATACAAAAGAGGTCATTCAAAGAATTGAATTTCCCACGGGTTTTGCTTGAAACATAAATAATATCTTAATGAAGAAATGTGAATTTGGTGGGGTAAGAACACATGATTGACATACCTTCATTAAGGTAATAATTTTGGTATACATATTTACATACTGGCCTTATACATCTTTGAATTTATTTTATTTTATTTTTTTCTACTTTGGCTGAAACAAATAACGATTCATTTTGTTTGTTACAGTATGTTCTAACACTATCTCTCCCAAATGACTTTGACAACAACATAAAACAAGTTATATATGATCTTTGCAAATACATGAGGTAATTAGTAGTTGTGATTTATATTCAAAATGTTTTTTCAATTTGTTGTTGTACTTAATGACATGTGTTTTACTTGTAATGTAATATATATTATGTTATGTTGAAAAATGTTATTTTCTTGTGTCATGATATCATGTAGATGGTTGTCATTGCAAGAAATACATGAAGATGATATAAAGTATTGGAAGAGAGAAATTCCTTGGCTAATGTGTGAAATGTAAAATTATATACCTCCAACATTTTTCAATGCACAAAAACACTACCTCATACACCAAGCTGAGATTGAAATTTGTGGACTTGTACACACAAGGTCAATGTGGATGGTGGAGAGGCACTTGATATCATTGAAGGCTTTGGTTAGACAAAGAGAACGTACTGAGGGTTATATGGCGGAGGGATATATGGTATATCAATCCATGTTGTATATTAGTCATTATCTTCCTAAATTAGTAGCACCAACTATGCATGCAGTGGATAGCATTTGGGATGTGAACTCCATCAAAAAATTTGAAAATCAAGAGCACCTATTGCGGAAATGTAGAATGAAAAAAATGAGAAGTAATATATTAATAATTGTGGAGATTTATATAATTAATACATATAGTTTTTCATTTTTTGTGTATATGATCATACTCATTAATATATTAATATCTGTTATTTCATAAATTATTAATATTTACCATAGACGTTATAACTAATATTTAATATGGGTGAATTATGATTTTTTGATTTAGTTTTGCAAGATTGGGATGCACTGCATTTATACATTGCAAACAATCTTGACTAGATGAATGTATATATTGAAAGATGTAAACAACATCATGGTGGTAGGTTATCATGGAAAGGATTGTCTGAATTGATTATAGAAGCTCATTGTAACGGAGATGCCAATGTTACGAAAAAATAAATTGATTTATCATATGGTTTTAAAGATGGACAGGCAAGTAAATTCACCCTCTTTTTTCGTTCATTGTTTAATCAAAACCATAAATATATGTCCTTTTGTTCCTAGATGCGAGAACGTGTAGTCACATTACTCTGAGTTTTACTTCAAACATCTTCCTATTTAAATGGAATCCAGTGACAAATTTTGAAAATGAGAGCAACGATGTTCAAGTCAATGGCTCTAATACCATTGTTGCCAATAGGCGTTCATAACCTTGGCAGGGATGTTAATTAACCCACTCTGACACCTCTACCCTGTCCAAGAAATTTCAATTCAAAATGAAGGATGCTTATGACCAATATCAAAATTTATACATAAGAATTTTCTTTAACCTAACATTGCTTTGCTGCCAACAGGCCTGTTCAGTACCCTAACGAAGTTGTTTGGGAATCATGCATGCATTTACCCACTACCAGCAGACTTATTCAGTATCCCGATGGGTTTACAAACACTTCCCACAACTCTTGAGAAATCTTTTACAATTTGATATAATTTCAAAATATTCAGAAGAGCAGGGTGATGCTGAAAATTCTAGTCTTTACAACACTTGTTATTTTTTAGTCGTTCCCTTCATTATGATCTGAAGTTAGTTTCTAGATGAAACCAATTTTTTAAGATAGGAAGGCATACTTGAGTCACTTTATTTACAAGTTGGGACAGCGTAAAAAGCCTAAAGATGATCGTGCATGCTCATGATTATAAAGTGAGACCAGGAAATCTATTACAAACAAAAAAATTATGTATCTAGTCTGTGTTTCAGCAATTCACAGCATTGATTCTCTTGAGAGGACCTTAACAGTTGCTTCATAACGATGCATTCTAGTCCCTTCCATGAACTAGAAGGTGACACAGACATAAATTTAACCAAAAAGCAGCGAAAACAAACAAAATGAAAATAACCAAAAGCTGAAAAATAAAAAAAATAAATCAAAACAGAAAAATATGTACAAAAGGTGGATCTGGGACTTGTCATGAAAAATACTTTTTGAAAGCTTGGACATTCACCGGGAAGGTGTTTAGCTATCCCTCTAAATTCTGTAGGTGGAAAGAGATGGGACCTAGTTTTTCAGGGATTAAGAAGGGTCCCAACCACAGGTTATGGAACTTGGTATGTTCCCCTTTTCCCTCATGAGGTTTATCCCATTTGAGAATCAGATCTCCTACCTCAAAGTTCCTATCCAAGGCAGAATTTAAATCGAACCAACTTTTAACAATATGTTAATGATGATCCAATCTTTATTTTTCTTGTGCTCTTACTTCCTCTAATTTCAGCAAAGCATTAATCTGACTTTCAAGAGGAGGAAAATACTCTTCCTGAACTTTCTGTGATAATTGTAGAGAGGGAAGCAGAACATGAGGAGGGAGAATCTCTTCTCTTCTGTAGATGAGAAATAAAGGAGAATTACCAACAGATGTTTCTGGTGTCACCCTATCAGCCCAGAGTGCATTAGAAAGTGCGTTGTGCCAGTTCTTGTGGTTTTTAAAAACTGTCCTCTTGATGATCTTGATCAGGTTTTTATTTGTTGATTTTGCTAAGCCATTTCCTTGGGGGTAATAGCTGGTAGAATATTTTAGTTTTATCCCTTTTTCCAAAGAAAAGACACTCATATCGAGGGATGAAAAGTAGGAAGCATTATCAAAGACCAAACACTCAGAAATATTGAATCGAGTAATGATGTTTAAATTAAGGAAAGATATTACCTGACAAGTGTTTACCACTTTTAGTGGTGCAGCTTCGGACCATCTGGTAAAATAATTTGTTGTTGTAATTATGTACTTATGCTTCTGTGAGCAAGTTGGGTTAATCGGCCCTATAATTTCAAGACCCCACTATTGAAAAGGAGAAACTACCGAAACAGGCTGCAAAGGGAATGCTGCCTTCTGAACTCGTCCAACAACATTTTGGCAGATTATGCATTTACGACATAATGCATGGGCATCTTTGAATAACGTGGGTCAATAGTACCCAGCTCTTAATACTTTGTGAGCAGTGGTGTCTCCACCGAAGTGCCCATTAGTTGCTTCTGCATGTAGTTCAGATAATACTTTATCTGCTTCATCTCTTTCCAAACAATGCATGAGGACATTATCAAAAATTTTGCGAAATAATACACCATTTACCAGCTGGAAAGGTGCAGAGTTTAGTCTTAATGCTCTTATATTTTTTGGATCGATATGGCGAGGAGAAGAACCATGTGTTAGATAAAACTTAATGTCACCAAACCAAGAATTAGCAACAACTTGTGTACAGCAGATTTGATTTTGACTATGCTGATTTACAATTAAGACATTAATTTGACTTTGTTGCTCGTTAACTAAATCAGCCATTATCTTGCATAGACCTTGAGGTATGAAAATTTGTGAAGGGGTAATTTCGAGGTCATACTCTTGTAACGATGTCATCCAGTTTTCCTGTTTTTCACCCAATTCCTTTTGTACTAACAATTTTCTGACAGCAGGATAAGGCACAATGACTTTAGTTCTGGATTTCAGTAGATATGATTAAAAATGTTTTATTGCCTTAAAAACTATATAATCATGTTCATCCACAGCTGGGTAATTAAGCTCTACTCCTTTGAAGGATGATCTCATAAAGGCAATGGGGATTTCAATGCTTTCAGTGTTCTTTTGGGTCAATAGAGAAGCATAAGATCGATCAGAGGTGAATGTATAAAGAGTGAAATCTTGTGAAAAATCGGGACTCATTAAGGAAGGAGCCTCCACTATGGATTTTTTTATGAAATCGAAGACTTGATTTTCCTGCGGTCCCCTATGATACTGAACATCATTTTTAATTAAATTTTGTAATGGCCTTACCATTTCTGAAAAAATCAGGACAAATCTTCTAACAAAATTGATCTAGCCTAAAAAATATTGCATAGATTTTTTGGAGGAGGGGGCAGGAAGTTTGGCAATGGCTTGAGTTCTTTCGGGATCGGTGATCATCCCATCACTGGATACTATGAATCTGAGAATTTTTCCTTGTTCCAATGAAAATATAGACTTCTTAGGGTTGAGATATATGTCATACTTGCGGCATCATTATAGGACATACCTAAGGTGAGACAAGTGATCTTTCTTGTTTTTGGAGAAAACAATAACATCATCAAGATAGACCACTACGAATTGATTGATGAGACCACAAAAATCAATATCCATTACTCTCTCAAAAGTGGCTTTGACATTTATAAGTCCAAAATTCATTTTCTTGTAGGTGTAAGTACCCCATGGGGTACAAAAAGTGGTTTTTAACTGGTCTGCAAGAGACATGAGGACCTAGTTATATCCTGAAAAACTGTCTAGCGTGACAGTCTTTCGGAACCAGATACCTACTAAAAAATTTGTTCCATTGGAGGAACAGGATAGTTGTCTTTGTCAGACGCTCGGTTCAAGTTCTGAAAATCAACACAGAGTCGGATTTTGCCACTTTTCTTCCTTACAGGGACAAGATTAGACACCCATTGTGTGTGTCTTACTGGGAAGATTATCTTTGCATTCAATAGTTTGTTTAGTTCTTTCTTGACTTTCAGTTCTAGCTTAGGATGCATCTTTCTCAGCTTCATCTGAAAACGTTGAGTTTGGGGTTTCATGGCGATGATGTGTTGTATTATGTTAGGTTCAAAAGTTTTTAAATCATCATATGTCCAAGAAAACACATCCTTGAATTCTCTAAATAGTTTTATAAAAGTGGACCACTCTTGATTGGAACATCTTGTTCCTAGATTAATATATTGTGGATTATCTTTAGTCCCTAGATTTACCTTTTCATGAGTCAAGGAAGAACTGTTCGTTTTACAATTTACCGATTTTCTGAATTTATCATGCAAATCATAAAACTTTTCTAGTCTTACCATGGATTTAGGGATAGAATTTACTAGATCTGTTGTTGATTCGGGAGACCTCGGGTCTGATATCTCCATAAAATTGTGGAGATCTTCATCATGGGTGCCTTCATTAATAACCGCACCTTGGAAGGTGTCCTCCATGTGAAAAAAAATGATGATCTCTTGATCATCATCAAACACTCTCCAGTTAGTGACGTTKTCTGGGACTGATGGTCTAAACAATAACTCAATTGAAAATGCATTTGGAGAAAGACCTTCTGCCAGAAAAATTTTGGAAGCAACGTTAGCTAATAAATCAGCCTCATAATTGTTTAATCTTAGAATGGAATTGATGTTAAATGTGGAAAAATTGTGCATTATACTCCATAACTCAACTTGATAACTTTTCAAGTGTGGTGATAGGCAATGTATGGATTTTCTTACCTATATGACCACAATTTCCAAATCACCAAATACCATTAAGTTCTATACTTTCATATCTACTGCTTTCTTGAGTCCTTGCAAAAGTGTCTCATATTTGGCAGTGGTGTTTGTGCATTCGAACTCTAATCGACAGGCGATAAAAGTCTTATTACCTACCAAGTCGATAACTACACATCCTACACCAGCTCCTTCTCTAGATTTGGATCCATCAAAGTAGAGAGACCATATGTGAGCTTCGTCGACAGTGTTTGGCACATTTGGTAAAGTTGTTGACTATGTGCATGTCGTGAGTTCCTACTTCTGTTCCAGATCAGTGATGGTGGAGGTTTCATCCATGAAGTTACCGAAGAAGGTGTTCATTTCCTGCATTTCGAGTGAATTAGTGGAAGCATTAAATGGTTCATTAGCGTCATTCAAATCCATCATGGTGTGCTTGAGGTAGCATTCACGATTAATCCTAATTTTGTTTGGCTTTCCATTCTCTAGTAGACACAAATGAGACCAGTCTATCGCAAAGTATCCATGCAGTTGTTTGGACCAAGCCCTACTTAAGAATAAACCGTAAACTTTGGGGATGTCAACAACAATAATATCAATAATTTGGTGAACCTTAGGATTAGAGGATAGCCTAACGAGTACATTCTTTAGTTCACCAATTACCTTAACATTTGTCCAGTCGAGCTGAATGATTTTAAGAATATAAGGTTGAACTTCATCATTGATTTTTTGGCAAACAGACAAAGACATTACATTTGATGATGCGTCAGAATCTACCATGCAATTATGTAAATTTATATTGAAAAATTCAAAAGTTAATAAAAAAGGTGGGACATTTTTGTGAGTATTAACAGCAAAATTCTGTTGATTTTTAGTCGTTGTCCCTGAAATTACTTTATCTAAATTTCATACATTTTTTTCAGTGAGGTCCCTTTTATCTGAGGGTTCAGGTGTTGTTTTAGCGGGGACCTTTTGAGTTGTTTTAGGACTGATTTCTGCAATTTTATTACTATTCAGATTGTTGTTTTTACTATTTTCTACAATGTTCTTAAGCATTTTCTACAGAAGAAAAGGAAACTTTAAAAGTTCATAAACAAAAATATTAGCTCTGAGTTTCTTTAGGTCTTCGATCAAATCATATTCTAAACTTGGGGCTGCCAAATTATGTTTTGTTTCAGTTTGTTTAAATTGTTTCGGATGCACATTAGTACTTATTTCGGAAGAGGGTTTACTCTGAGTTTTACTTATGCTGTTGTAAGGATGGACATTTTCAAAATTGGCTTGAAAAATACTATCGAAAAAAATGCCTGAAGACATTGGGAGATGATTCCTCTTCTTCGATTTTTTCCTCTTCAACCACATCTTCAGAATTCTCATGCAGGACTAAGTTATCATGTGCTTCAAGGATAGTCTATATAGCGTATTGTAATCTTTCAAAATTCAGACCCTCGGGGGCTGGGTTTGGTCGGTTTGAGAGAAAAGGTTTTCTAAAAGGAGGTTTGTAGCTTCCTTTTCTTGAAGATGCTTTTTCAGCTGATCTCCTCAATTCCACGACTTGATCTGATAATTTATGGACAGCCTTTTGTAAACTTTCCAAATTTGAGGTTTCTGATTGAGTTTTGGTTTGGCGAGGTCTAGGAAGAATTTCTTTTTTCTTCTTAGAAGATGGGGTTATTTCTACCTCATTACTAAGATTATCTTTCAAGCTCAAAATATCTTTTTCGATTTGGCTTGCCTCCTCGAAGGCTTCCAGTAATGTTGACTTCTTAGACCTTTTAACCCAAATTGCTACATTATGGTGTAGATATTTGTTGTAATATTCCACAATGAGGTTTTCTGCAGGCATTGAATCAGTGGGGATTCAATTTTTTAACATCAGGAACCTTTGGTTAAAATCTTTTACTTTCTCCTTAGGGTTCATCTTTAAGCTGGAGAGTTCCATAACTAATACTTCAGGAGATTTATCATCTTGAAACTTCTCTAGGAAACAGGACTCGAATTTGTCCCAAGATAAAATGGTGTGAGGTTGTTGGGCGAAATGTCGTGTAGAGGCATTGCCCTCAAACATGTAGGGAAAAAGTATACATACTACATCTTCATGTTCTACACTTTGGAGTCTAATGGATAGCATAAACTTTTTTATGTGATCTTCAGTGATTTTCTTAGAACCAGGGTCGAACTTAGTTAACCATTTTTCCAGATGTTTTGGCAAAGGGTGTTGGGGTCTAGGTATGGCCACAATGTCTTGGTCGAGCCAAGGTCTGGTGGGATTGTTTTGAGTTTCCATGGGTGTAGGTGGTGTCGAAGGTTGATATGGTTCAGATGAAGAACTGCCTTCGTCAAATGACTCTCCTTCTGAAGAGGAAGGGGATGAATGAGGGGGTGAAGGTGGAATACCATATCCTCCGGCTCCAAGAGTAGGGGTATGGTCAGGATCTGTGGGATTTAAAAGTAGACTAGTGCCTTCAAGTTGATCTCTAATATTAGAGAAACCTAGAGGTTGATTCAATGGCTGACCAGATTGTATGATATGAGCCAAATCACTATGTTTGTCCTTAAAAGTGACTAACGAACAATTTCTTGTATGTCAGACCCTTCAGTGTTTGGTGTTACTGGCTCAATGGGAACTTGGGGATTTTTGTTTGAGGTAGTTGTTTGAGAGGTAACATTGTCGT
>JASDQU011402328.1:106461-118475 GCA_032191745.1 Picea mariana
ATATATATATATATATATATATATATATATATATATATATATATATATATATATATATATATATATATATATATATATATATATGCACATATGTGTGATGTAACTATTGTACATATATTTAAATAGCAAATTTACTTATCTTAATTATGTACATGATATACACACTACAAGTTTTAATCTAAACTTACAAAACTCAATGTGAAAAAATGACTGCTTTGAAAAAGTAGATAAAGAAAACACATAAGATATTTTTTCATTTTTTCTTTATCAATCTTAACTAATAAGGAAAAATACTATGAAACAAAAGTATGTGGATGGTCAAAAGCCAGACCATATATTTGAGTTTCAATGATGAATAAATGACAGAAAAACATAAATGAGCTAACTTTTTAGTGAGTTAACGATATGCATCCAAACATCTATATGATTAGAGAACATCCAACCACCTTGTCCAAGAGGGAAACCTGCAATGAACCTTAAAATTGTTCTGAATAAATGTAAAAAAATGTGTTGGTAGTTGAGTTTTAATAACAGAAAGAATGATACAAATAGTTATTGTGATCTTATGATTGCAAGCAATTACATTGAGATAAATCTAATTGTAACAACATTGCATTTAATCAATCAACTAAGAATTAAAGAGAAATACTGTCATTTGAGTTGAATAAATGATCACTCTGTTTAATATCTAAAGCATCAAATATGGACAATATTTAAAAAGAATTATCCCAAAAACATAATATATTTTGAAGTCTAAAGCTATCAAAAAACTATTAGTTTATCAGAATAAACAAACTACAAATGAAAACACCATTTACAGGAAGTTAAAGCTGAAATGCAAATTTCTATTCCATTCAAGTTTATGAATTAATTGTCCATATTTAGCCTCAAGCTAAGATGTCTTCTATTACAAAATGTTGTGTATCCTAAGCATCCTATCCTCTAATATAGGATCAAATCCCAAGATGATTTTACCAGTTACAAAAATAGAGGGCGACAAAACCACTCAATATCAAACTGTATCTCCCAGAAATATAAAAGGTTTGTTTCTGTTTTACAAAAATGAACCAAAAGAAATGGTTAATTAACTAAGCCCAGAAATACTCCATCTTTTGAGATCACCACAAGATACATGATATCCTAAAAGAAAACGAAATGAAGAAATTCGAAATTTATTCAACTAATATTTTCCAAAAATTTTCATGAGAATTGACTGGCTACAGAATATGTTGATTTTGTAGCTAGTCTTATTTTAAACAACAGAAATCTAATTCAATCCATATTAATAAATAAAAAAATCAATAAAAACACAACTAAGATAAAAAAAAATCTTTACCTTTCAATTGAATACTAAATTCGACTCATAAGACCTCAAATTTGATCACTGCTTTGACACACTCAACATTTTTTATTATGAGATTTCCAGTCCTTTTCAAGTGTTTTCCTAGCCTTTGTGCACTGATTTTGAGTTCGTGGTTTTCACTTGTTAATGAGTCAATATGAGCTGCAAGGTTCTTGATCTTCACTTGAAGGAAGGGGGCATCTGTGTAATATTTTCCTATCCAATGCAAACACACTTCACACCATGGATCTGGAATAGTTGGTTGAGGAAACACATGATTGTGTGTCAAAACACTACCACTATCCATTGTGTGTTTTTGACTGATTTTGATCCCTAGAAAATCTTCATTATGCTTCAGGCATGGTGGCAGGTTATCTACAAAATTGTAAGACTGAATGAGATCCGGTTTAGAGTAACTAGGGTCCTCCTCTTCCAGGAACCTTTTGATCTTGGAATCAGAGATCTCATGGACCTCGATCGCTTTGATTGAGATCACATGGGATTTCAATTTATTTCGTAGGCTCCTTGAGATTAATCTCCTAGATATTTTGTTATTAAACCTTATGTCTGAATTGTTCTTTAGCAGTTTACATGAATGTTTATTTACGGTCTTTGTAATGGTATTAGGGAAAACATACTTCTCAGGATCAGGAGATTTAATTACTCTAGGGTTAGCATCATGTTTCTTGAACATAGGCTCAATGAGCGTAGTCTTATCACAGGGTTCTTTGCATATGGAAACTAGTCTGTCACTGAAAGGAAGAAGGGGATTTTCCAGCATAGGCTTATCAACCACAGGCATCTCTACAAGATTTAATGTAACAAAGTCGTTGCAATTTAGGAAAGTATCCCAATAATCACCCTATAGTTTCAAATTATGGACTAACAACAACCTAATTAACCCATGGTGGAATAAACTGTAATTCAAACCCTGCCTTTTATATCTCTTAGCCACTTTACATAAACTCCTCAATAAATAAAATGGCATGTTTAACTGAAAACTGATGAAGTGCATTAACAGTCTTATGTGGTAAAGAAAAAACAGCCCATAGCATCCTTCACAAGTGACAAATTGCCTTAACACATCCAGTAACCCATGCCATCTACCTTTCAACAGAGAAATTGGCATACCTTTGTCGCAGCACTGAATTTTTCTAGACGTGAAGAACAAATCCCATGGCACCTCATCCAGGTTGGAATTCTTAAACCATTTTTGTCGGTAAGGGGAAGGCCCATTTTCTCGCTTAAAAATTCCTTGGTGATTTCTAATTGAAAATCACCCACTTTGGCTTGGAATCCATCAAAAGAGAGGGCAAACTCCTGGGCAAATTGAAAGTTGTAACCCTGGAAATTTTTTAGAAACTCAACCCAACCCTGACTCTTAAGGTCTTCACTCACATCGTCATACAGAAGCAAGGCTTGCAATCCATTTGGTTCGACACTGACGACAGGAGCCATAAGGGTTCAGACAAGCAGCCACGAAGGCATACATAATTCACTATGAGTATGAAGGGTTTCAAAAATAGAGGAAACCAGAGAAAAAAACAAAGGAATAAAACTCATCAATACCCTAGCGCAACCAAAATGAAAGCATAAGGGGCTTCATACCACAAAAATTGGGCGTTTTGTGTAATGAATGCCAAGAGTACATAACGAAACCCAAGACTTTAACTTGGAATGATGGACCTGTTGATTCAAAATTCCACCTCAAACAGAGTACAGAATACGACAGGGTGTGTTTGAATCGCATTATTGTGTAAAGTGTGGAGTTGATTATTCAATGTTAGGAGAAGAGGTGTTTTACAAACCAAAGCATAACAACCATATAAAATAATTTAGCAAGAATTATACATGAAACAAACTCATAGTCTATTGTCAATCGATTCTTAGTGTATCATTCAAGTACTCAAAATATACCTTATAACCATGAGAAACTTAAAACAACTGTTTTATTGATATAATATAAGATTCAAAGCAAAACAGCATTTCTTAAAAGATTTGTAAGAACATTTACCCTTCTAGAGAAATAAGCCTTAAATACAATTGTGATACGATTATAAGTTTCAATGCTTCATTCATGCTTTCAGTCATTAACGAATCATGAAAACGAGAAATAGGAACAATTGAAACACCCTCTTATAGCTGAAAATTCACCTTCAAATAGAAATGTTTATATGACAAAGCATAGGCAGCTGCAAAAATTATTATTTGTCACTTTAAAAGGTGAAAATATTGTGGGGTTGCCAACAGTGCTGTCGAACAAATTTTAAAAGGAAAAATGAAAAGACATTGTACTATCTAGACTAGACATGAGAAATAATGAAATGTGAATGGGGCCAATGCTGAAATTTCTTCAAATTGTTTATGTATGCACTGAAATTTGACATGCATAGACTATTCTCATGCCTTAACGATATGGGAGGGTTTCTGGACTCAAATTTGGATCACACACCCACTTGTTTCCATCATCAATTCATCATCATGTAAACCATAAACCTTATTTTTCTTTCAAAGTACACAAATAGCTTGACACAAGTTTTAAGTTTGCATCATCCTTTCTTCATTTTTCTTTCAAGTTTTGCATCGTATATGCAATGTATGTGTGTCATTGTTGTGATGAAAAATGCCTCTTTTTTCATTCATATTTTAATAAACACCATAAAAATATGTCCTTGTAGTACTAGATGCAGGAAAATCTGTATTGTCAAATGAATTTTAAAAGGAACAATGAAAAGGCATTGTACTAGGACTAGACATGGGCAACAGTGACCTATGAATAGGGCCAACATTGAAAGTTTTTCAAACATTTTTTGTATGCACTGAAATTTGACATGGATAGACTATTTGCATGCCTTAACGATATGGGAGGGTTTCTGGACTCAAATTTGACTCACACACCCACTTGGTTCCATCATCATGTAAACCATAAACCATATTTTTCTTTCAAAGTACACAAATAGCTTGACACAATTTTTAAGTTTGCATCAACCTTTCTTCATTTTTCTTTCAGGTTATGCATTGTATATACAATGTATGTGTGTCATAGTTGTGATGAAAAATCCATTTTTTTCATTCATTGTTTAATATACACCATAAAAATATGTCTTTGAAGTACTTCATGTGGGAATGTGTGTACTTTCGAACAAATTTTAAAAGGAACAATGAAAATGCATTGTACTAGAAGTAGACATGGGCAACAGTGACCTGTGAAAGGTGCCAACATTGAAATTTTTTCAAATTGTTTATGTATGCACTGAAATTTGACATCGATAGAATATTTTCATGCCTTAACGATATGGGAGGGTTTCTGGAGTCAAATTTGACTCACACACCCACTTGTTTCCATAATCAATTCATCATCATGTAAACCATAAAACCTATTTTTCTCTAAAAGTACACAAATAGCTTGACACAAGTTTTAATTTTGCGTTGACCTTTCTTGATTTTTCTTTCAGGTTCTACATTGTATATACAATGTATGTGTGTCATAGTTGTGATGAAAAATCCCTCTTTTTTCATTCATTTTTTAATCAAAACCAAAAAAATATGTCCTTGCAGAACTAGATGTGGGAGTGTGTGTACTTTCGAATGAATTTTATAAGGAACAACGATAAGACATTGTACTAGTTGGACTACACATGGGAAACAATGACCTGGGAATCGGGCCAACGTTGAAATTTTTTCAAACTATTTATCTATACACTGAAATTTGACATGGATAGGCTATTCACAAGCCTTAACGATATGGGAGGATTTCTGCACTCAAATTTGACTCACACACCCACTTGTTTCGATAATCAATTCATTATCATGTAAACCATAAACCCTATTTCTGTTTCAAAGTACACAAATAGCTTGAAACAAGTTTTAAGTTTGCATCAACCTTTCTATATTTTTCTTTCAGGTTCTGCATTGTATATACAATGTTTGTGTTTCATAGTTGTGATGAAAAATCCCTCTCTTTTTTTACATTTTTTAATCAACACCATAAAAATATGTCCTTGTTGTACTAGATGCAGGAACGTGTGTATTTTTGAATGAATTTTAAAAGGAACAATGAAAAGGCATTGTACTAGAATTAGACATGGGCAACAATGACCTGTGAATAGGGTGAATGTTGAAATTTTTTCAAATTGTTTCTGTATGCACTGAAATTTGACATGGATACACTATTTTCCTTCCTTAATGATATGGGATGGTTTCTAGACTCAAATTTGACTCACACACCCACTTGGTTCTATCGTCAATTCATCATCATGTAAACCATAAACCCTATTTTTCTTTCAAAGTACACAAATAGCTTGACACAATTTTTAAGTTTGCATCAACCTTTCTTCATTTTTCTTTCAGGTTCTACATTGTATATAAAATGTATGTTTGTCATAGTTGTGATGAAAAATCCCTCTTTTTTCATTCATTGTTTAATATACGCCATAAAAATATGTCCTTGTAGTACTACATGTGGGAATGTGTGTACTTTCAAACAAATTTTAAAAGGAACAATGAAAGACATTGTACTAGGACTAGACATGGGCAACAATGACCTGTGAATGGTGCCAACATTGAAATTTTTTTAATTTTTTTGATGTATGGACTGAAATTTGACATGGATAGACTATTTGCATGGATTAACAATATGGGATGGTTTCTAGACTCAACTTTGACTCACACACCCACTTGTTTCCATAATCAATTCATCATCATGTAAACCATAAAACCTATTTTTCTCTCAAAGTACACAAATATCTTGACACAAGTTTTAAGTTTGCATCAACCTTTCTTCATTTTTATTTCAAGTTATTCATTGTATATACAATGTATGTGTTTCATATTTGTGATGAAAAATACCTCTTTTTCATTTATTTTTTAATCAACACCATAAAAATATGTCCTTGCAATACTAGATGCGGGAACATGTGTATTGTCGAACTAATTTTAAAAGGAACAACAATAAGACATTGTACTAGTTGGACTAGACATTGGAAATAATAACCTATGAATGGGGCTAGCGTTGAATGTTTTTCAAACTATTTATGTATGCATTGAAATTTGACATGGATAGACTATTCGCAAGCCTTAACGATATGGGAGGGTTTCTAGACTCAAATTTGACTCACACACCCAATTTTTTCCATGATCAATTCATTATCATGTAAACCATAAACCCTATTTTTCTTTCAAAGTACACAAATAGTTGGACACAAGTTTTAAGTTTGAATCAACCTTTCTTAATTTTTCTTTTAGGTTCTGCATTGTATATACAATGTATGTGTGTCATAGTTGTGATGAAAAATCCCTCTTTTTTTTTTCATTGTTTAATCAACAACATAAAATATGTACTTGCAGTACTATATGTGAGAATGTGTGCATTGTCGAATGAATTTTAAAATGAACAAAGAAAAGGCATTGTACTAGGACTAGACATGGGAAACAGTGACCTATGAATGGGGCCAACGTTGAAATTTTTTCAAACTATTTATGTATGCACTGAAATTTGACATGGATAGACTATTCACATGCCTTAATGATATGGGAGGGTTTCTGGACTCAAATTCGACTCACAACCACTTGTTTTCAGGGATGATTTTAAGGATGGAAATTTATTTTAAAATGTAGAAACCTTGGCGAATCTTACTAATCCTTCATATGCCAACTATAAATGTTTGGCGATATTTTTGTAAAAATATTCAAATTTCTAAGTATTTTATATAGTTTTTATAAACTTTTGGTGATTTTTAAAGTAAAATAATTTTATCCTATAAAATTTGGGCGAATCATTTTTAAAATAGCGAATCTTGTTTTTGGAAAAACCATGGAAAATTAGCCCATGAGCAAAATTTAGCCCTTAAAATCATCCATGCTTGTTTTCATCATCATGTAAACCATAAACCCTATTTTTCTTTCAAAGTACACAAATAGCTTGACACAAGTTTTAAGTTTTCATCAACCTTTCTTCATTTTTCTTCCAAGTTATGCATTTTATATACAATGTATGTGTGTCATAGTTGTGATGGAAAATTCCTCTTTTTTTGTTCATTGTTTAATCAATACCATAAAAATATGTCCTTGCATTACTAGATGTGGGAATGTGTGTATTGTCGAACGAATTTTAAAAGGAAAAACGAAAATACATTATACTAGGACTAGACATGGGCAACAGTGACCTGTGAATGGGGCCAACATTGAAATTTTTTCAAACTATTTCTCTATGCACTGAAATTTGACATGGATAGACTATTTGCATGCTTTAACGATATGGGAGGGTTTCTGGACTCAAATTTGACTCACACACCTACTTGTTTCCATCATCAATTCATCATTGTGTAAACCATTAACCCTATTTTTCTTTCAAATTGCACAAACAGCTTGACACAAGTCTTAAGTTTGCATCAGCCTTTCTTCATTTTTCTTTCAGGTTCTGCATTGTATATACAATGTATGTGTGTCATAGTTGTGATGAAAAATCCCTCTTTTTTCGTTCATTGTTTAATCAACACCATAAAAATATGTCCTTGCAATACTAGATGCGGGAACATGTGTACTTTCAAAGGAATTTTAAAAGGAACAACGAAAATACATTGTACTAGGACTAGACATGGGCAACAGTGACCTATGAATGGGGCCAATGTTGAAATTTTTTCAAATTGTTTATGTATGCACTGAAATTTGACATGGATATATTATTTTCATGCCTTAACAATATGGGAGGGTTTCTGGACTCAAATTTGACTCACACACCCACTTTTTTCCATAATCAATTCATCATCATGTAAACCATAAACCCTATTTTTCTTTCAAAGTACAAAAATAGCTTGACACAAGTTTTAATTTTGCATCAACATTTCTTCATTTTTCTTTCAGGTTATGCATTGTATATACAATGTTTGTGTGTCATAGTTGTGATGAAAAATCCCTCTTTTTCATTCATTATATAAAATATTTAAAATTTCATAAAGTAACTAGTTTAGATCCTAATTCTTAAATTCCAAATTTCATAAAGGTGGTGAGGACTCCCTCGCCCTAACATGTAAAACTCCCTCACCCTAATATGTAAAACTCCCTCACCCTGACATGTATTTAAAAATGAAATATTTAGCACTAAACACTTCTTTTAAGGGAAGAGGACTTATTTTCCTTATTTGGGCATGAAAAAGGTCTCTAAACACATCCATTTTGTGAAAAACCACCTAATGGCACCTGGAAGCTAACCAATCTAAGGTAAAATACCCCACAAAGGGGGAATGTGCCATGGTTGGAGGCCTTGTTCATAAAACATGATGCCTAGAAGGTTTATTTTCCATCATATGGATATTGTTTCCCTATTATGATCATGGTCAAGGCATTGATATTTGTATTTAGTGAGGAAAACATCTTAATGAAAACCATATCCACCTCCCAGGAAAAGGACCCTCTAGTGAGGATTCATGTCATAGTTCTAGGTGTTTTTCATAGTGCTTGATCTCATGAAGGTTCAATTAGGAATTAATGTCATTGTTTCCCCTGCCCCTTGACCATTTTTAGGAATCAAGAACCATTTCCAATGCACAAAACCTACTAATGGTTCCTGCATCCCACTCATAGTCCTACAAATAACCCATACGATGGACTCATGTGTTGGATCGAGCACTCATTCAAGGCTTTTGAGCTCAAGAATATTGAAAAATATCTTGAGGCACATGTTTTCTTTCCTCAACCATGGTAAATATCCTATGATATATACTCAGTGCAACAAGCCTCCTAACGGAGTCTATATCCAATTATGATTCTAAAAACACCTTAGATAAGGATTGTGTTATGATTTGCAGGTGTTGTTCATGGTTATTGATCCTAAGAAGTGATGTTTAGGGAATAAGGTCCAAGTTTTTTCCTCCCCTAATTAACCATGGAAATATTTTAGCTCAAGAAGGTTCAGTTAGGGCTTAAGACCCTTCTTCCCCCCTTAACCATGTTAATCCATTAAGACCCATTTCTATTGTAAAAAACCTACTCATGGAACCATATCCAGCTAATTTGAATTCTAAAGAACACCAACTATAGCCCTGAGAACCATTCCTAATTGGGGGTCTGACACATTTTTATTTAGGGAATATGTTTTGGTTTAATCATGGTACTTGTAGTTGTTTTTCATAGAAATTAAGCCTAATAATGTTCACTTATGGATCAAGTCCCTTGTTTCCCTCCCATGAGCTTGGTTATACCTTGAGACCCATTCTTGTTTCAAAACTAACTTATTCATCATGCCCAAATTTCACTTGGAGGTGAATGATATGTTACATAGGTCATATGTGGTGGTTTGACTACTTGTCTATGGTTCTTGAGCTTGAGAAGCAAGGTTTAGGGTTGAATAATCTTGTTTCCTTTCATCAAATATAGTCATGAACCTAAAACCCATCTATGATGATCAATAAGACCTCATAATGTCATCCATATTCAACTTGGATGCCAAAGAATCCCTAGAGAGGACTCATGTCATGGTTTTTAGGTGTTGTCAATGGTGGTTGAGCTCGAGAAGGTTTTATTAGGGATTTAGGCCATTTTTTCCAACTTGACATGTTTATGACTCTACACACATTTTCAATTTACAAAACCTAACAGTGTGATGCAGGATCATCGCCAACATCAAGCGAGCATGGGGCAACGCCAACGCATTTTGGGCACATGATGAATTGTTTAAAAACTTTTGAAGATGGATGCGCCAAACGTAAATGTAATAGTTAAGTAAAGGCATACTTCTTGATCTATAATCATACCTTGAGCGTCCTGCTCTTGTCTGAAGGAATAAGAAGGCATTTATGTAAATTAATGTTAGTAGGTAGCTTTGAATTCTCAAATTAGACAATTTTAGGAGTTGGAGGGAAAATGAATATAGACACCCTCATTGTGTAGTTGTAACATTATTATGATTATGAGAAGAGAGCATAGGAGAGCATAAGTAGAGAGATGTAGTTGAAAACACCCATGTACAGATATTTGAACTAATAGAAAGAGCTTCGATCCAAATTCATTGTGTCGTATTTGTTCTCTGTGTATGCATTGTGAATGTTATGCTCATGGACGTTTATTCCCTGTTTTGCATTTGCTTTGATGTGTGAATGTATGATTTATTATTAAATGTCTGAAATCTGAGAGAGAGAGAGAGAGAGATAGTAATGGAAATGAGTTTCAATTGTTTCTCTATCTGAGCAAGAGTTCCTGCAAGGAGTGCAGTTGAATTTTCTGCAAGGATTGCATTGACAAGAGTTCAGAGTTTTATCTCTGAAAGCTCAGAAGGGTTAGCTTTTGTTCATATTTCCTAATAAGAGCAGTTAGGCACAAGATTCGTGAAAAGTGTGTGCATAGGCCGAGTAAAGTCTTAGAGTTTGCGAACCTGAGAAATTGTTGAAGGACTATTACTGCAAGGGGTGCGCAGAGTCAAAGGACTTCAATTCTTTGAATTAATTGAAGGATTCGCCACAAGGAGTGCGTGCAGGAGTATTTTTAAGACTCAGAGTTGGAGAAATCTCAGGAAGGATAGGGTCTTCGTAGTTGTTGAAGGAAAGCTCGGGAAGTTTAGTGCCTTGAAGTATTGGAAGAAGGCGCAGTGACATCGTTTCACAGTTGGACAAGTTTTGCGAAAGAACACTTGGTTCATTTCGTAGAAATTGTCAAGGAGGAAATTGATGGTTAGAATCCTCCATGGAGGAGTTGCGAAGTAGCGGAAGCTGTTAGATCTTGTAGAGGAGAAGGGAAGTTACAGTTAGGAGAAATCAGAGACGTTGAATCACCCACATATTTCTCATCTTGGGGTTTCAGAAGTTGGAAGATCAAACTCTTTGCATCAATATTCACGAGATCACGAAAGGCAAAGTCTCAAAATAGCGAAGGAATATGAGCCATCTGCTAGAAGGAAGACACGTGTCACGAGATCACCCGTATCGAGGACTTGAACCTCAGAGGTCAGAAAGGGAGGTCATTCAACTTCACAAGTGGCAAAGCTGTGAAGTGAATCAGGACCATCCATCTAGGAGTGGACAGGTGGCATACTCGTTGACACGGAGGTCATATCTTTCATTGACCATTTCGATGTTTCGTGGGTCGAAGGTATGAGAGCACAGCATCCAGAATCGCGAAGTCACAAGGTCCGAAACTCTAAAAAAGGCAGGAAGTCCCATGTGGGACCCACGTTGATTACGTGTCAAAATTTCATCGTTTGAGCCTATCAGATGATAAGAGGGCGAGACTCTTGTCCTGAAGTCGCAAGAAGTGAAGTCGCGAAGTGTCAAGGTTGCACATAAGAGACACATGGTAGAACTGCACAGTGGGCCCGAAAATTTAACCAACGGACACACATCACCTATAGGGAGTAGTCAACACCCCGTTGACCTCTTGCATCTCAGGGATTCGGGAGATAAGGGAACGAAAGCTCAATCCTTCAACTCACAAAGTCACGAGTAGCGAGAACGAGAAGAGAAATGTCAAATATCACCTCTCGGGGGTTCAAGAAGGAAAGGTGCCAAGGTTAAACCTTCAAACTCACGAAGGCATGAGAGGCGAAAGGCGTTAGTGCTTAGCCTAGCCAGTGGTCACGCAAGGAGGGCGCTAACAAAGTAAGAGCTATAGCCATTTCGCGATTTCGGATATTGTGGAATTGGAGGAAGAAGAGTTGGGGTTTCAACTAGCGAACTCACAAAAT
>JASDQU011402329.1:13935-25215 GCA_032191745.1 Picea mariana
CTGGTGTATATAATCACATTCCTGCAAACCTTCCTTAACTTCAACAACAAGAGACTAGCATTTTCATCAAACTTTTCTTTAGTCTCACATGCCTAGTTTTGGATTAGTCAACAACCCTAACTTGAAGTAATCATAACTTTGTACCTGTAATGTATAAACATCTGAAGCTGATACACAATGTTCTTCAGTGTGTTTTATGAAATTTCTCCAGGTTTCACTACTTGGAACCTCTTAGAAAACGAGTTATAGCAAAAATGGCATACCTTGTTGAATTCTATCTTATTCTAGAGAGAGACCTTGTAGAGCGTTCCCCGCACGAAATATTTGTTTAATTGATCTGAAAATATTACACAGCATACTAAAGACTATACCCTAACCAACACATTTGGTTTCACTAAATTTGGATGTGTTATGAAGAAGTTATGACGTTTTTACCCGAAACACTTGTTTTTGACTAGTTTCAAGACTAGCCACAAACCTTATTTCCACAAAGTGTAACTCCAAAAATACAATGAACCATAAGCTGAATTTTTTACCAAAGATACTTAGATATGTTTTCTCAATTTCATAGCAATTTCACGGTCTGAATCATTATAGAAAAAAATTTATAGCGAAAATGGTGAGACGACCTGTAAATAACATACCTTAGAAAGCACCATCAAAATAATTTATCCTTCCTTGCATTTCTGCCTTCTTTTCTTCACCTTCCCTCAGACTTTAGGCTTAGATATCCTTGGTTACCTTAGACACCTATAGATATTCAATATTCTCAAGTGTGATTAAAATGAGAGAGCCTTGCTTCTTATTTATACTCTCCAAGTAGCTTCCTTAAAAACATATTCTAGTTCACTTGGCCCCACTTTCCTTATTTTAGGGTTAACGCACTTCTAATTTCTCCATTAAATTTATTATTGAAATAATTTATTTTGTATTCACTTTGAATTATAATAATCTCATTAATTCACTTTATTATTTACCTTTAAAAATCTCTTAAACCACTTTGACTACTTTGACCTTTTGGGGCTTCTAGATGACATATGAGGGTCCTCCAACTTCGTAAGGCCATAACTCTCAAACCGTGAGGAGTTATGTGACGTTTCACATACCACCCGAAATGGAATGACATGTACTATCCATAGAGGATAGTATTATCTGAAAATATATCATAACTCATACCATTATCCATCAAACAAACTTGGGTCCATTACCTAAACCTGGGGTCTCCAACTTCTCATGGCCATAACTCTCTAACCGTGAGGATTTATGTGACGTTCCACATACCACCATAAATGGAATGAAAAGAATTATCCATCTAGGATAGTTTACCTAACAAATTCGTTGTCCTTCATCTCATTATTCCACAATTAATCATGGGTTCTCTTACTCCGCAAAGCGTCTTACCGTGAGGGATTTCACCATAAGGGGACCACTTTGGAGTTCATCCATATTTACTTCTTATCAACCATGTCAAGAAAATAATGAGTCATCTTTATATCAAACAATCTTGGGTCCATTACCCAAACCTTTGTGATGTGGGGCTTTCTTCAAGGGTTGACATCAATGACAACCAACCTTAATCAACAAGGGACACCTAAAGAAGTGGGAAAGACAACATCCATTCCATAGACCAAATGGTATAGGGACATGCCAATTGACCTCTTTGTAGTAAGTATGTTTTCCCATAGTGAATTTACCAACTTATTGTGCCATGGTTTTTTGTTGTCCTACAACAAACTTTTTATAATGTTGACCAAACTCTTGTTTGAAGACTCTGCTAATACATTCCCCTGAGGGTAATAGGCAGTAGAGTGTCCTAAGGTGATATGATATTTGCTGCAAAAATCTATCATCTTCTTTTATTTGAATGTTGTTACATTGTCAGTGATAATTTTCCTGGGACATCCAAATCTTGAAATAATGTTAGTTTCCAAAAACTTAATGATCACATCATTAGTGTCTTTCCTGATGGGTACAAATTCAATCCACTTGGTGAAATAATCGGTGGCTGTGAGAATCCATTTGTGTTGGCCTGATGATGGTGGATGGATTTCTCCAATGAAATCCAAACCCCATTGTTGAAAATGATTTTAAACTAAAATTGGTTTCAAGGGTAAAGGAAGAAGTTTCATTTTGCCTTCAAAGATTTGACATCTATGACAGGAGGTCACTTTCTTGTGGACATCTGCAAATAAATTTCGCCAATAGAACCAACTCTTAGAATTTTGTAAGCATTGGTATTCCAGTTCAAGTCTCCACCATGATCTCCTTCATGAAACTCCTACAAATCTTTATCAACCTCATCTTTCAACAAACAATTTAGTAGAATCCCTCCAGCATCTTTCCAATACAAATTGCCATTTAAAATACAGTACTTCATAGCTTTGAGTTTCACAAATCTAGCTTTAGTTTTGGTTAAACCAGGAGGAGATTGTAAGTGATGTAAAAAAAATAAGGTATACATACCAAGGAGAGGTTGAGAAAACATGTTTAATTTGGGGAGTCGCCTGCTCTTCTTGTTCATCCACTGCAGCCAGAAAATTAATATACAAAGCATGAAAATTGGATTCAACCATCAATTTAGCCAATCCTTGACCTTTGATGAGCTTGGTTGGTTTGATCTCAATATCATATTCAAGGATAACAACAATCCAGTTACCCCTTTTTCCATCAGGACTGTCTTAGGTCAGAATATCTTTTACCACGGAATTTGGGACATAAGCAATAATGTGTGAGTGAAGAATATATACTCTGAAATATTTTATTTCTTTCACCAAAGAAAAAGCTTGTTTTTCCATGATGTTATAATTCAATGCAATATCTCTCAAGGATTTACTGAAGAAGACAATTTGTTGTTCATGGCCTTCATTATTCTTCTGCAAAAGAATTGTTGCAATAGTATGCTCAGAGGCAAAATAGAATAGGAGGAAATATTTTGTGTAATCAAGGTTGATAAGCACATGGGCTTGTGTTAAGGCTTGTTTCACCTAATCAAAGGAATGTTTTTCTTCTATGGTCCATTTTATTTTTGTGTCTTTTTTCAACATATTTGTTATATTTCTAAGAAGTTCTACCAAGTTGAGGATAAATCTTCTTAGAAAGTTTATTTTTCCTATGAAAGACTATAATTCTTTTATGTTTCTGGGATGATCTATTTTTTGAATGGATTCAATTCTGCTATGATCAATTTTAATTCCATCATTTGATATGATATGTCCAAGCAGTTTACCTTCTTCTAGACCAAACAATGTTTTCTCTGGATTAAGTGAAATTCCAAATTTCCTGCATTTTCAAAAAAAAATCTAAGGTGGAGTAAGTGTTCTTCATCTATTTTTGAAAAAATAGTGATATCATCCAGGTATATAACAATGAATCTTCCAAGCTCATCCATAAAAGAAATATACATTACTCTCTGAAATGTAGTCCCAACATTAATTAAACCAAAAGGAATTTTCACGTACATGAAAGTGCCCCAAGGTGTAGTAAATGTTGTTTTCTCTTTATCATCAGGGTGGTTTAAAACTTGGTTGTAACCAGAAAAACCATCTAACAAAGAAATTCTACTCGACCCAACTACCTTCTGCAAAATATGATCCATTTTGGGCAAGGGATAGTTGTCTTTGAGAGAGACTTTATTAAGGTTTCTAAAATCAATACACAATCTGATTTCTCCACTCTTCTTCCTGGTTGGAACTAAATTGGACACCCATTTAGAAAATCTTAATGGGTCAATGATTTTAGCATCATACATATTTTTTATTTCATTTTCAATCAGAGGCATCAACTTTTTGTTTGAAAGGATTTTGATCTTCTTTTATGGGAATTGTGTCCTGTATAATGTTATTATCATAAGATTTTATATCTTCATAGCTCCATGCAAAAACATCTATAAATTATTTGAACGATTCTATATATTTTTGTTTTTGAGCAGGAGGTAAAGATTTTGACAATTTAATCATCTATGGTTATTTTTCAGTTCCTATGTTACATTCTTCAACTTCTTTTCCAGTAGGTTCAATTTTGGGTTTTTCAGCCACATCATCAAAATCAAACAACTCTCCCAATGGGACTAATTCTCTAGGAAAAATATTATCCTTCAATTGCAAAATGTCCAGATCTTCTTGTTTTTTATTTATTTCTTCTAAACCTATCTTATTTACACTTTATTTTTCATCATCACTATCAACATCTATATTGGCACATTCAAACTCAGTTTTTATTGCAAAGAATTTTCAATGTGTTCATCATTTCCAAAAACTTGTCAATACCTGATGTTGTCTAGGACAATAGGTTTGCACTTCACGTCAACTGTATACTAGCGATTTAGATGAAATGGTATCTTACAAGTAGTTGTTTAGGTAGCGAGACCATCATCAAGATTTTTTGGTATTTGGGAATGGCCTGCAAATCATATTCAGTAATGCACTGCAGGAAATCTAGAACAACATTTATGTAGGCTCTCAGTCTTGGGTGTTTAGCAGAGTATTGACCTTTGATCTATTTTATGATGAGTTTAGAGTCACACCTAATTGAAATTCTCTTAGCACCAAGATTTTTTAACAATTGCAAACCCAACATTAAGGCTTCATACTCAGCTATATTGTTGGTACACTGAAAATTCAACTCTTAGGAATGGATTTTTGTATGTCTTGTTTTTTAATTTGAAACCCATAACCCAACTCCTAATCCTTCCTTACTAACAACACCATCAAATTCTAAACTCCACGGAGGTTCTTTTGGTTCATCAGATTGTACCATCATTGTTTTGTCTTCTTCAGGGGTTGTTTTGTTTTCCTCCAAGTTATAAACATCATCCTTCAGGTTTAAAATTTGTCTTTCCATGTCTCCATCATTGTATAAAATAAAGGAATCAAGGCATGAATGAACAGAATATAAGGGATAATTATGTGGTTTATCCTGACTATTGACCACGTATTTCATCAGTGTCTCCCTATATAATCTCCTTTGTTGACCAAATAATGGGATGGTGGCATAAGACATGTCCATTTGTAGGGTAACCTGTAATTTGGCTCCCCATGAGTGAGACAGTAACATGCCATATTTAGGAGGTATTTCTGCAACAACTATGTCCATTACCATGCTCTTGGCTGGGATTTGAGCTAGAGTAACACACAAATCTTTGATAAGACCTATGCATTTAACTTTACTTGAATCAAAAGAATATAAATACTTATAAGGTCTAGTGATATCATGTCCTAATTTCTCCATAACATCCTCGGGCATAAGGTTGTGAGAAGCACCAGATTCTAGCATGGCATTGTGCAAAGTTTTGTCGTGAATATTTAAACTAACATAAAAAGGAGGTACAACACAACTTTCAGATTTTCCATCAACTTCAGGCCCAAATAATAACTCTGGTTGATCATCAACAATGTTTATTGTGTTTGTACCCATTCCTGCCTCTATGTTCATAGCTTTGATCACTTGTGATCTGTAAGCATTCTTATTCATTAACTTTGTTAGAGGAATAGGTATTTTGAGCTTTGCCAATTCACTTTCCAGGTTGAATGAGGTTTGAGTTTTATTTTGATTAGGGAGATCTGATTTCTCAACAACATTCATCTATGAAGTATCTTTGGGCTGGCTCCTAGAGGGAACATCAGATTGAATTGTTTTTTATTCATATTCAGATGTTCTTTTGGTTAGGACCTCTAAGTTTTTCTTTAGGGGGCTATCAGAAACTTTCTTAGCAGGTGTATATGTTGTCTTTCTAAAGTTAGAAGCTTTCTTGGTTGGATTATCATTGGACTTATTCCTTCTCAAGTTATATTTTCTATGAACTTCCATAATTGCATTTTCAAAAGCTTGATGTTCTAATTCTTCCTCATCAACTTCAGTTTGTGAAAGAAGGAAAAGATCGTGTTCTTCTTGGGTAAGAAAAATAGAATTATTATCATTTATTCCCATTCCATTAATGTGAACACCATTAAGTCCCTCAATTGTTTCTTCCCCTTCATCGGCATAATTTTCTTGGAAATTAGGTATTAATCTATTGATATGGGCCTCTATGTTCTCTTTGTTCTCTAGGTTCTCTTTGTCTAATTTGGGGTGGATTTCTCCTAAAATTGGGATTTCTGATTTGGGGACCAGGTTTATTTTCTCTAGGTGGATTCCTATTAGTAATGTCTAGTATTTACATCATCGTTTCCATAGTTCTAATTAAGGAGTCTATTTTAGCATCAACGGAAGAGGTAGATGGTTCTTCCTTGATAGTTACTCTCCTCTTTGTTCTCTGTCTAGCTCTCTTAGCTAATAGATTTTCCTCTACACTCACAGCACATCTTTTCATTTCTTCCAAAGTTGCAGGGTTTCTCTCTCTCAATTGATAAGACATGTCAGTATCAAAACCATTAGGGAATTTGATCAAATCTAAGCCTTGAGGGGGTTTAATGTTTGTTGGAATTGCATTATAAATATTTTCAAATTGAGTGCAATAATCTTGTACAATTTCCCCTTGGTTTATTTTAATACTTTCATATTCGAATAATATTTGAAGTGTATTTTTCTTGACTTCCCATCTATTGAGAAAATATTGGTGAAAAGTAGTAATGTCATTAAGGCTAGCAACTGGTAAGGCTTTGAACCATTTCCTAACTTCACCATTTAAGCTTTGGGCAAACAACCTCATTTTGGCATCTTCCTCATCTACTTCTTGTAGGTCAAAGAATTCATGGAATTCACCTTGTCAACATGTTGTTGTGCAGTCATACTTCCAGTGCCATCAAACTGAGGAATCCTAGTTTGATAATACTAGGGCATATTGTGTAAGGGAGCAGTCAAAACAAGGGGAGCATATCTTGTTGCCATCATTGGTGGATGAGGATGGATAGCAGGAACTCATGTGACAAGCTGAATGGTAACCTGTAAAATTGTTGGAGAAGTGGTGGAAGATGTGGAAGAAGTGGGAATGAAAGATATAGAATGAGATAATTGAGGATTGATAGAAGATGCAGACATGGTCAGGGCAGAAATTTCAACAAACTATTGAATGTAGGCTTTGTGCAAAGATTGATCAAAGTCTAATGATAGATCTTGTAACTTCCCAAAGTTTTGTAGGATTTGTTGATCAAGATCTGATCCAGGAGAGTGTCTTTCAGGTGTACTAGGTTGGAGGATAGCTTGATCTAAAATTGTTTCACCCACAAAGCTATCAAATTTGGTTCTGAAAAGGTTGTGCTCAGTTCCCCAGTATGGTCGCCACTATGTTATCACTCTATAATTTCCAGAGGTTGTAGAAGAAATTGACAAAGGTAACTACCAAACCACTTTGGAAGTTGGGATCTAGCCCTGCCAGCTTCAGGGAGGGATCTCTCTATCATATTTAGATTTGTTTGAGTTTTAAAATGTTAGGCTAGTTATGAAAGTTCAAATTTTGTTTGTTTGTTTGAAATAATTGGTTGAAAGCATGCTTAATTATTCATTGGGCTAGGGGGTCTGTACCTAAAGATAAGGATTGGTTTCATATTTTTATAAGGTTTTCTCCACAGGGAAGGGTAGTAAAATCGTTGGATCTATTCAGATTAAATGGAATGAATAAGAGGGACAAGAGGGGAAATTCCACTAAGCAGAGGAGCAGTTAAGAATTCCTTCACTCGGTTTCAAATGAAAACATATAGATCATTAAAAAACCATAAACATAGTATATGAAATAATTTTTGTTCTTTTGACTTTCTTTTAATGATTAGAATTGGAAATACATGAAATGATTACAGAGAATGAGAAAACATTTGACAAAGAGAGAAAAACATCACCAAAAATCTGGCACGAGAATCTTGTGAATAAGCCTCTTTAATTATTGGTCAATCCTTTGAAAAATTACACAATAGCTCCTGGGTGCAAAAATCAACCCTCAATACTTTGAAGAAAGAAGTATTTATAAAAATATTTACATCAGATCCTGTCACAAATGACTAGGATATTATGGAGGAATATCTAACTAACTAGATCTCTAAAATACAAAATATAGGGATTTGTTGATTTTCTCGGATCCCTTGTGCTGATTTGATGGAATTGGTTGGTGACTCATCTTTTTTACTTTGGTTGGTTGCTCCTTGCTGACTAGAACACCAAAAATATCTCTACTCAAGTAAAGTGCATAGATATTCCCACCTTTTTTTACCTGGGATGGAAATCTTGAGTAATTTCCTATATATCTCATCCATTTTAGTATACTTGGCAAAAGTAGGATTAGTGATGAAGATATGCTTAATATCATGTTGAATACTCAAGCCCAACTATAGTGTCTCCAGGAAAGCTTTACCAGTAATGCTTCCCTATATCCCTACAAACTTTGAATTATCCTTTGCCACTGCACTCATTTTTTGTTTGTAATAAGATGAAGTGATCAATTTGTCATTTAGTACTAATAATCGAGGAAGACCTTTGTTATGTAGCACTTCAAACTTATTGAAAAACATTTGCACACCTATGTCCATCACTTGAGATTTTTCTTCGAGTTGCAAAAACGATCCTTTCTTGGTCAGGACCTTCTTGATCTCAAGGATGGTCTCTGTTCTATCCTCAATTTCTAATTCTTCTAACTCCTGCTTGTTTTTGGAGTTTAGAAATCTGATAAGTTCACTGGCCTATGTGGGTCTTTCTTCTAAATCTTCCTTGATGATCTCAATTTCTCCTTTGGCCTTCTATACTAACTCATGCTATTCAAATATGATCTGTATGGATGGCCATATTTCTAACATTGACTTGTTGATATCTACCCAAATATTTTCCTTAGCTTGGGCTAAGGTTTTTTCCATGGCAGTCTCTTTCTCTAGTTGTTGTAACTTTTGACTAACCTTTGAGACTTATGCATCTTTGCCTGGTGACTGGCCTAGAACATTGAATTCAGCTCCTGCAGGTTATTTACCTCTTCATGTAGTTTTTTTATCTCTTCCCCCTGGATCGACATGTCTTCCATGGATTTTACAAGTTTGTCATATGCATCTGAAACTTGTACTGGGATTGTTGATGGAATTTCTGCTAATGTGGATGATTTTGTTGTTATAATTCATGCCATATGGACTGCCTCCATTGGGATCATGGTCATCTACACATTTTGTTCCTTTTCCTTTATCAATTTATTCATTTCTGCGTCCATTTATCTTATTTGTGCATTTTGTTCCATGATAAGCTTCAGCGTTTCTTCTTTGTGGCCTTCAATCTCAGACACTTATTTATCTTGTGAATATTTTGTAGATGGAAGCTTCAGCTACTTTCTCAGATATTCTATATCAGAATTCTTATTTTTTAATAACTCTTTTGTTGCCTTGACATTTGTTGGGTCATACCCAATCTTCAGCACCAATTCTTCTAATGATTTGATTTTGTTGTCCTTGGCTATGTTGGAGTTACTTCACACACACCTAGGACTTATTTTTCCTAAGGTTTTTCCTTGTTTATTATCACAATTAGTCATTATCTAGTCTCCTATATTTTAGGGGAGAATATTCCACCTAGAGAATATTCTCTTTCAGTTGACACTTCAGTTTGACTAGTTGAGTTGAGTTTAGATGTTGCATTTGTTTTGTCACCATGCAACATTGGGATCATCACCATGATAATTTGACCTTGCTTTGGTATCATCACCAAACTGGTGCATTACCTTTGATTCCCTGAGTTAACTCATCACTACTCTTTGTTTAGTCAATTAACTGAAGACTAGTTGACTAGTTAACTCAACTAGGTGGAAGTTCACTCACGTAACTACCTGAGAGACTAGACTAGGTGTTAGTTCACTCCCATAATTGTTGGTGTGTGTCCAGATCACTCTAGACCACCACTATGGTGCAGTGTTTCTCCTCTAGTGCGCACTCATTGAGTTATACAGAGTATATCATGTGTAAATTATTCATTATTCACAACGGTTAATGAGAATTCTTTCATTCTTTCTCTCCTTATTCTTTCTCCAATTATCTCTGCAAATGTGTGTATTATTTTTTAGCGAGATATATTTTTTGTAGGTTCAACACATTTACATGGTATTAGAACCGAAATACTGCTACGAAAAAGCTACACCAAAACATTTTGCAAGCACAAAAGATTGAAGACAACGGAAAGATGGAATTCCAAAAAGAATTCATTCTTAAACCTTACAAATATTTTGCATGGAAGGAGAAAATAGCCATACATATCCGAACCATAGGGTTGTATAGTTTAACCTTGAATACAGATACAGAACTGACATCAGCCATAGAAAAATCCAAGTACTTAAATCGCATGGATGAGGCACTCAGAGCAATTTGCAATTTTATTTCTCTCGATCCCCTTTTTCACATATCTTTTTGTAAGACTCCCAATGAAGCCTGGACCACCTTGGAAGGGATCTTTGGAAAATAGGATGAGATGAAAAGACACATGATGGAGGTGGAGCTTCTCACATTGGATCCAAAAATCTTCGATAATATCCAAGATTTCTTTACAAAATTCAAGGATTTATTGTCGCAACTCAAAGCTTGCGGGGTTGATAAATCGAAGGAGGAGAAACAAATGGTTCTCACCATTCTCTCCAAGATTGGTCCTGAATTATTTTTATTTGTATCCACATTCCATACTGTCAGATTCGCCTCTGGAGCCACCTAGAAGATGCCTTCTCTTGAGGAATTTATCGAATCCCTAACACAAGAGAAAACCAAGCTCATCAACATGGGCACAATCAAAGGCCCAAGGGCACATGCACTCACTGTGCATGATGGTAGACACAAATATCAGAAATCTAAAGATAAATATAAATGAAAATCTCATGCACATCCGAAGAAGTAAGGGTACACAAAACTTTTCATCGATGCCTCCAAATCCAAAGGGGAAAAGGGGAGAAATGCATGTATTGTCACAAAGGATTCCATTCAGAATCTGTATGCATGCAAAACCAAATAGATCTGATGTCTCAAATACTTCAGAAAAACAACCTTGGAGATCGCATCATTGAGGGTGCCAAGAAGAATAATCCAGAAGATCTGAATCCGAAGAAAGGCAACTCTAGCCATGCCTTGATTTCCATCATCTCCCCTCTTGATGCTTGGATCATTGATTCAGGAGCATCACATCATATGGTTGCATCAAAATCAGTATATTCTTCTTTGGATGCATGCAAAGGTCCTATTTTTATGGGGGACAACTCTTATGTCGAAGTCACTGGCAAAGGAAGGATTGAACTCACCAACAAAAGCTTCGAGAATGTGTTGCATGTTCCCAAAAAAAATTTCAACCTTCTTTCCATGTATCAAATGATGAATTTTGGCACCGGAAATAAAGTCATATTGACAC